>CAUYON010208139.1:0-63817 GCA_963573935.1 Arctocebus calabarensis
CTTCACATGTCCCTGATTTCACTTCCACTCTTGCCAAGTTTGACAACATTAAAGAAATTTAATGTTTGTTTATTGCTATAATTCAGCTCTCACATGCTTGTGACGGCACACAAAAAAATGCAACAACAATAATGAATGCCACTCAGCAAGACACCGCCACACCCTTGGAGACACTGATAGACCACGGTTCTGAGCCTTACTGAGCTGTTTATACAGTGCTGTCAATGTAAGCACACCTGGCAAGTGTATGAACTTATATGTCAGACCTCATATCTTGGAAGATTACCTACTATATTAGATAGATAGAATATTAAGACAGAAATTGGGGATGCTGAGACAATGTTCTCAAATTGGAAACTACTACAATTTAGGGAAACAATGGAAGATCACAATTGGAACCTGGGATAGAACATGATAGGACCTTGAGACAGCATAGGGACAGGACTCAGGACCCTCACTCCTGACCATGGAGGTCAACATAACCTGGCCTAATCAGCTGCAGAGAGCTGAAACAAATAGTTTCCTAATTGCCAGAATTCAGCATATACCCATATAAGGAAAGGGCTAAACCATTTTTCTTATAAGATTTTTCAGGACCACTGGAACAAGATACAAGCAGTCCCTGAGTTACAAACATGATGTACTGATGTACAACCTGCCCTTAGGAACAGTGGCTATTACAGGTAATAGGTAAATGCACATGTTCCACCTTACATACTAATTCAATTTAAGGACAAAACTACAGAATCTATTTGGCTCATAATCTGGGACAGCCTGTACTGATGTAAGCTGATAAGACACCTGTCTACAGAGAAACCAGACCTACCTGTATCTAACTGCCTCAAGCCAGAACAGACACCCAGACTGATCTTACACTGACTTTTTCTTTATTATAATTTCATTTTAATGCTAAAAAACATGCCCAGGGTGGAGATTTAACATGCTAATGAGACATATGTCGCATGATAAAGTTCATCATAGGACTATGTAGGTGCAAGAAAATCACCTCCATGTGCTCATACATTACCCTTTCTCCACCTAAGCCTCTCTAAAACTCTCCCCTTGGGGGACAGGGGGAAAATCACCTCCATGTGCTCACATATCACCCTTAGCCCCACCTAAGCCTCTTTAAAACTCTCCCCTTGGGGGCTGGGCTGAGGACTTTTTCCTTTGTGCTGTCTCCCCATGCTCAGAATAACCCCAATAAAACCTTGCCTGTAACTCCCTGTTCAGCCTCTTGTAAATTTCTATAACACAAAAACCCAAGAGCCCTCGGCAGTGATACAATTTCCTCCTATAAGAAAAGATAGAGGTGGGGGTGGTAGAGATGTGTGATGTCCCAGGGACTAGAATGCAGGGCTAGAAGAGAGGGGAGTGAGGCCAACTGGTGGGGTAGAGGTCCTCTTCAACCCCTCAAGGATAGTTACCAATACTGTCTCCTCTCCTGCACCCTCACAGACAGCTACCATTTGCCTTTACCAAACTGAAGCCAAGGAGACCTCCCTCCTCCAATTCTCCAGCCCCCGGCAATAAACATAAAGACTGTATTTCATTTGTCCCTTTAAACCCAGGCCTTAATATATTAATAGAAGGCTAAATATTGAGCCTCATAGCTGAGACTCAGTAAGTATTTATGGAATGAACTAATGAACAACAATGTAGATGGCGGTGGATATATACTCATGGCAGGAAGACACCCAGGGTGCCTCTAGGAGCCCGGACCAGAGAAGGTCTCTTCAGGTTCCCGCACACGCAATGGCAAAACACAGTTTACCTAGGAAGGGTAGCTAGATTGGTGAAGGTTCTAGAAGCTCTTAATTGCTTTAAGGAATGGAGGGAACCAGAGGTATTTAGCCTAAAAATAGACATTTCAAACTGCATTGATAATTTCACAGGGATGTCTAAGGCGCTGCAGAAAAACAGGGAAGAGAGAGGGAAAATGTGGAACAACGGACCCCTAACCCAGCCGCAAAAGGAACAGTTCTGCTTTTGGCTGCTTTACATGTTAGGCCACGGCATGAGGTTCACATCAAAGAGTGGTGGGTATCGGGAGTCCTCATGCTAATAAAGTTTAAAAATCACTGCCTATAGTACTATGATAGGAGTTTTTAAATAATTGGAAGGCTGCTGTATGGAAGAAGATTTAGACTCACTATGGCCCTGGCCATCAGGAATAGTAACACAAGGAAGGTCTTCAGTCGCACAAGGAAAGTGACACTCAAGGGTCAGACCTGATTGTAAAAAGCTGTCTAGATTCTGGTCCAGCATAGTCCAGCAGGGGCCACTCAGGCCTGCAGGCCTGGTCAGTATGTTTCCAAGTTCTGCCCCTCTCCAGACTCTGAAAAGTCAGGAGCTCAGAATCCCGCTGCTGAATGGGTCTTGCTGCTGATTCCACCCTGGCCTAAGGTTGGGCTCTCACTTTATTCCTCAGAAACCATGCGTGGAGATTATATCCCAGTATCTGCAATGTCCTCACCTACCCAAGCTTCACAGACTTCTGAGTCCGACAGCCAGTTCTCAGGAGACTGAGACACCGTCATTTCAGAACTTTGCTCCTCATGTCCCTTTGTCATTGCCTGCCAACTGCCTTGGGCTTCCCCACAGTGCCTGTGACGTCAGGATGGCATCCCCATCCCTCTGACACCTTCTCCCCAGCACCTAGCTCCAGCTCTCTTTGACACTCTCTCCCCTGCCCCAGGCTGGACCCCCGCCCATCAGCCACTACTTGGCTGTTCTGACACTTCATGTGACTTTTCTCTGGGTGCCTGAGGCAGGGTACTTCACCAGTGGCCAACCTCACCGGGAAGACTATGATTATTATCATATGCCTTTCTTTCCTTCTTAGAATGTCAAGTCCGTGAAAAAGCGGTTATGTTCACAGGTATAACCCAAGTGTCTAAAACAGCACCTGGCACACAGTAAGTCCTTAAGAGATATTAGTACTTGTTGACTTTGTTTAATTCCCTGATGCTGATCCTTTTTAATTTGGCCTTGTATGCCACTGACCAAACAAACTCTACAATAAACATTACCTTATTGCGTACCTGTCATACAAAACCTCCACTCCCTGGGGACGGAAAAGGGATATCAGAGTGTCAGCAAGGTATGGGGAAGGAAGAAGGTGACTACACTGGATGCTTTCCAAAGCCCTTTACTATTTATCAGGGACAGATTCCATATGAAGATGTCTGTACACTATTAATTCAGAAAGAAAATCAACGGCCCTCGACTGACTGCAATAACCATCCACTGCCCATGCACCATGCCCTAGTAACGAGATAGCTCTCATTACCAGGTGTCTTACCCATGGCTCTGACCCCTGGTCACAGCTGATTGGACTAAGGGAGACACAGGGTCCCTAAAAAACATCCCCTGACAGTCTGGTCAGGACCCCATGTTGTGACCCACTATAGTAATCGGGCTGGCTTGATCATATCCCCCCTTCGGCCCAAGGGCTGAACTACAGAAAAAAACTATGATGCACCATTTTCAGGGCAAAGTTAAGAGGGAGCAGGAACTAAAAAGAAACAAAGACCAAGAATAAAAAAATAGCATACACAGAAGATGAAGAAGTAAGCCAGTTGGAAGAGAAACAGACACACTGAGAGGAGCCTGATGAGGCCAAGAGCAACCAGGTCTCCTACTGAGCTTCCCTGGTGACAGCTGCCCCCACTGCCCCCCTTCTTGAGCTTCCCAGTGGGTAGGCTTCTGAGCACAGAGCTCCTTAGAATAAACAGCTCATTGTCTGAAGTACACTGTTAATCCTTTCCACCAAAACAGCCTAATAACAGCACGTTGTGATTAGGGGAAATGTTGCAGTTTCTGTTACCGATTCCCATATAAACCTTATAGCGTATAACAACACAAATTTATGGTCTTCTAATTCTGGAGGTCAGAATTCTGAAAGGGGTTTCACTGGACTAAAATCAAGACATTAGAAGTGCTGCATTCCACCTGAAGGCCCTAGGAAAGGACTTGTGTCCTTGCCTTTTCCAGTTTCCGGAGGGGGCCTGTTTCTTGGCTGGAAGGCCCCAGCCCTCACCTGTATCACTCCAAACTGCTTCCATCACCACTTCTCCTCCAGGCTCCTGCCTCCTCTCTCCCTCATAGGGAACCTTGTGTTTATATTGGGCCCACCCAGGTAACCCAGGATACTCTTCTCATTTCAAGGTCCTTAACCTACATCCTATCTGCAAAATCCCTTTTGGCATCTAAAGTAACATATTCTCAAGTTCCTGGAACTAGGATATGAGCCTCTCTGGGGGCCAATATTCTGACTACTACAGGGAACAAAGGACAATCACCCTAACAGCAAAGGAAACTGAGCCCTTGCACATACCCACAAAATTAAACATCAGCTAGCAGAGGGCCGCTTACGTGTCAAAGAGTTTAAGATGGGAAGGAACAGAGATGGCAAACAGGCCTCTCGCAAGCATCTGCTCAAGAGCAAGGCTTCTCTATATTGTCAAGGCTGGTGTTCCAGATCTTATATTAGAATGGGGGAGGGGAGCATTAATTCGAAATGCAAGGGGAGAGTCTGCGCTGTTGGAACGAAGTCCTATTAGCATTGCAGGGAATAAGCAAACAGTCTCGTGAGAGCGAGGCCGACCCCAGCTGCTGCGGAAGAGATTGGTGTGGCCCCTCCTTGGCTTCCTCATTACAGAATCGTAGTTAGCTACGTTTCACTCAGAACATCTACTGACAGCCTGGGTGGATGTGCACGCTGTGTAATTACAGGGCTCTCAGAAATGATAGGATGGGAAGAGGGGGGCATACATGGTCAGAAAGAAAATCGCACCTGTGAACTGTGGTGACTGACAGCACAGGGCTGTGGCGTCGTGCCTGTGTATGACAAGGGAAGTCGCAGGAAGGAGGGAGGGCACCCCTGGGCCTCCTCTCCCTTCCTTTCAAGCCCTTGCTTAGGCCTTTTATCTGCTAGAAAAGTGCACTCAGGTGCCTTAGTGCGTAACTGGGAAGAAGCCCCAGGGGCCTGGCATTTCATGAAATCCAGGAGTGGTTGGTTTAAGAAGCAGAAATGCTTACAAAAAACAAAACAAAACAAAAAAACTTTGTTGGATTCAGTTTTTTTAAAGAACATATATAGATCCTGTTATGGATTGAGGATCTGTGTCCCCCCAGATTTTTATGTTGAAACATTCACCCATCCCCCATGGATGGTATTAGGAAGTGAGGCCTTGGGGGAGAAATTAGGATTAGATGAGGCCCCTCTGGCGGAGCCCTCATGCTTGGGATTAGGACTCTTATCAGAGTCAGGAAAGAGCTTTCTCCCCACTGCTCTCCACTGCAAGGCCACAGTCTGCAGCCAGAAGAGAGGCCGTCACCAGAATTTGACCATGCCGGCACCCTGATCTCGGACTCCCAGCCGCCAAAACTGTGAGAAATAAATTTCTGCTGTTTATAATCCACTACTCAGTATACGGTATTTTGCTGTAGCAGCCCACACTGACTAACCCAGACCCCGGGCAGCGAAGCATAACATCTTCAGAAATCAGTGATTATTTAGCTGCGTCCAGGGGTGGGCATATGTACAAGAAGCCCAGACAGATGCTGCTGGAAGAGTTCCAGACAGGTTTGCAAAGAAGATTAAATCGGCGTGATTCAAACAAGCTTATTCTTCTCAATGTGACACTGAAGTGGCTAGAGGGCTGTAGGGCTTGTCTCAAAAGGAACTGCATTTGGTTAAACAGAGATCACTTAAAGATCCAGAACTTTCAGACTGAGCTATGAGGTCAGAGTTCATTGAGCTTTCCATTCTGACATATTTAGCTCACTGGGACCTGTGTACTGACCCAGTCAAAACGAGGGAAGTAACTTCCATCTGTAAATACATTTCTACCAATAATCCACCAAATGTAACGTCTGTGTGTGGGAGGCAGGCTCTGCGCAATTTCCTTCCATTTTCAGTTTCTTTATCAACTCTTGGTGGCCCTGGTGTTTGTCAGGCAAGTATTCTGTTTTCCCATTCCATTAGTCCTGGTGACAGAACAGCAAGAAAGCATCTCATGTAACAAAGGAGACAGGAAAAATAGCAGGGGTGGGGGGAATGAAAGAAAATCACCTGTGAAGCAATGTAAGGCAATTTGGATCAAAAAGGACAGCTTCTCTGACCCATCAGAGCCTAGAACTGAGCTGATTTCCTCCCAGCATGTGGCTTCCCTGAACTCCCCGAGAAAGGAAGTCAGAGGGAAATAAGCAGTTCTGTGTTCCGAGATGGATTTATTCTGACAAGGGAGCCATACGAAAGAGGAATGAATACATATAGTACAGCTCCTAAACAGAAGCACAGAGGAGTGATGAGTCTATTACGGGCTACCAGATGGAAATAGCCATGCTTAGGCGCAGAGAGGCTCAGAAAGCCTGGAAGAGGAGATACGCGTACTCTCTGATCTAATTCCAAATGCTGTGTCTTCAGCAAACAGCCAGAGGCGGAGACCTTGAGGGAAAATAATGCAGTAACATCTAGAAAACCAAAGCAACACTATTTTGAGGCCAAACATGTCCTAAATACTCCACCACAGTAACATTAAATAAAGATTATAGGGAAGGAAGAGAGAAATATTTTTCCCACCTGCTATGGTGGACAGAAAAATATACCCCCTTCCCTAAAGATTTCCGCCTTCCAATGCCCAGAACCTGTGACTACATTAGGATGGCAAAGGGGCAGTAAGGCAGCAGATGGAGCTAAGATTGCTCATCAGGTTGTTACTGGATGAAGAGGGCCCAGCTGCCTGTCACCAGGGGGATAGGTCCACCAAACCTTATTTGTCAGAAGGCTGGGATTCTGGAGAACAGTGAGAGTAGCCTCTCTAAGACCATTCTGTTCTTCCATTTCCAAAATTACAGTTCTATACATTTAAGTTCAAAGTGAAGACCATGTTATCCCTTATCTTAAACGACAATCAGCAGAACTCATGACCCATAGTAAATAATAATCAGTATAACCCATGACTCAAACCAATATTCCAATTTAGAAGTTGATCTCCTAAATCAGTTTGCCCTAAACTACTCAAGATATTCATCTCTAGGTTAGAACCAAATCTACAAAGCAGTAAGAATGGGAGACGTGAGGTGAAGGTCCGGTAGGACCTAAACAAACCAGACCAGCTGCGTCATGTAGGCCCTACCCTGACTGGCTCCATCTTACTTCCACCGCATGTGCTCTCAAGGTGACCCTGAGAAAGGGAGATTGTCCTGAATTATCTGGGTGGGCCCAAGATAATCCAGGACAATCCAGGTGGGCTCACAAGCCTAAAAGTGCAAGTGGGAACTAGAAGAGAAGGTCGGCATGGTGACATGATGCAATAGATGAATTGGTCGGCTTTGCAGATGTGAGTGGAGGGTTGTGGGCAGCCTGTAGGACCTGGGGGAAAAAAGGAAACGCATTCTCCCCAGAGCCTCTGGAAGGAATGGGTCCTAGTGGGTAACTTGATTTTAGCCCAGTGAGGGCCATTTTCAATGAATTTCTGACCTCCTGAATTATAAAATGATGAATTTGTGCTGTTTGAAGCCACTAAGATTACATAATGTGTTTTAACAGTGATAGGAAATTCATACAGCTGCCAAGTAGAAGAATGCTGTAGATGTCTAAATTGGTCCAGTTGAGTACTAGATGTATATATCATTCTCCCGGCAGGAAAATGTCCAAGTCCTTGAGGAACTCTAAGCAGTTGTTGGAAGAAAATATTTTCAGACTCATTGATTTTAACTCTTCTGACTGTTAAACTGGGGGAGTCTGAACTATGTAGAGGGCCCTCTCTAAAGCAGCTGAGGAATAAACCTGATCTCCAGTGAAGTAGCGCAACCCTCACTAAGGACTGAGGATTAGCAATAAAGGGGTCTTCCTAACAATCTCGGCCTCTGCTCTAAGAAAGATCTGAGATGTGTCACAGTGTTGGGGGTTTTAAGGAATTTTGTAAGAGACAAGATCTTGCTCTGTCACCCAGGATGCAGTGGCACAATCATAGCTACTGCAGCCTCAAACTCCTGTGCTCAAGTGATCCTCCTGCCTCAGCCTTCAAGTAGCTAGAAGTGTTCCTACAGGTGTGTGCTACTGCTACCACATCCCGCTAATTTTTTTTTTTTTAATTTTTTATAAAGATGGTGCCTTGCTGTGTTGCCCCAGCCTGGTCTGGAACTCCTGGCCACAAGTGATCCTCTTACCTTGGCCTCCCAAAGTGCCAAGATTACAGATGTGAGCCACTGTGTGAACCTGTTTTGTTTTAAAACTTGAATTTCGGCTCGACGCCCGTGGCTTAACGGGCTAAGGTACCAGCCACGTACACCTGAGCTGGCGGGTTTGAATCCAGCCCGGGCCTGCCAAACAACGATAGCTGCAACCAAAAAATAGCCAGGCGTTGTAGCAGGCGCCTGTAGTCCTAGCTACTTGGGAGCCAGAGGCAGGAGACTCACTTGAGCCCAGGAGTTGGAGGTTGCTATGAGCTGTGATGCCACAGCACTCTATCCAGGGTGACAGCTTGAGGCTCTGTCTCAAAAAAAAAAAATAAATAAATAAATAAATAAATAAAACTTGAATTTCATATGTGTGAAAGTCAAGATGCAGCAGATACTTTTGGTAGCAAATAAAAGTCATTTCTCATTTTTCCTTGCTAAGATAACCTCCATTTAGTTTTGGTATTTACTTCTGTTCAGTCAAGTGGTGACTGATCTAAACCCATCACACCAGTCACAGGTTGCCTTTTCCCGTGACAGGTGTCACCATGGGAATGTGATGCATTCTGGCCAACAAGCTCTGAAGGGAAGTCAGCTCAAATGCTTCTGGGGAAAGTTCTCTTCAAACTTGAAGAGACTAGAGGAAAGCAGGGCCTCTTTCAGACTCTGGATGTTGTTGTGATAAAGAGGTGATTTCTGGAGTTATGAGCCATCATCTCCAGGCCATGAAGGCATGAGACTGAGAGCAAGACTGTATGTGAAGGACAGCAGAGAGGAAAGACACCAGCACCCCTGATGAGGCTGTGCAGCCCCTGAACTAACCAATTCCAGAGCTTCCCTACTTGGGACTTTTTATTTATGAAATTATAAATCTCAGGGGTTTTCTGTTGGTTGCAATGAAAAGTATCCCACCTGTTGAACAGACGGTTAATTAACATCCTTAAAAGATGCCTATTTCAAGATTTTTAAAATTAAGCAAAAGAATGGATAATTCTCAAGTGGAGAAAAACTCATAGTCAACATTTGAAGAAATATTCAAATTTACTAATATCCAAGCAAAAGCCAGTAAAAATAACAAGATACTTTTTTTGTTTGTCTTTTTTTTTTTTTTTTTTTGCCTCTAACTAGATGAAATCATTGTACAAATGATGATATCTTATATTGTTAGTGGTTTAGGGAAGTGTATACTTTTTGTGGGAAATGTATGTGGACTCAAACTTTCTGAAGGACAAGTTAGTCACACATGATAGAGAAGATCCCTGCCGGCTGAATCAGAGATTAGAATAATCCAGGCACAGAACACCCTTCTTCTCTAATAGCCCTTTAAATTCATTTACTTCCTGGGAAGCTAGAAGCTATTCAGAACTGTGTCCTCATCTGAAGTTCAAACATGTTTTGTAAGCTTAGATGGGGGCCACCTGAAGGTTAAATTCTAGGAGGAAATATAGTGTCCTGGGGAGGAAATCTCCCATGAGGAAGAAGAAGCAAACAGACTTCACAGGCCACAGGGTTTCTGAATGGAGGCCACTGTTTCCAAGCACATTGAGAATGCACAAGCACTTGGACCTGCCTGGACCCAGTCACCTGGGATGTTCTAGGACAAAAAGAACTGCCTTGAAACCAGAGATCCATTTATATAAGGTCTGTAACTCTGCATGACCCAGGGGTCTGAGTTACATAGGCAGAGAGAAGGGAAGGTGGGCCCCAGCAGCCAATGCAAGCAGCCCCACAGCAGCCCAAGTGCAACTGGCAGGGTAGGCACCTGTGTGTCCCGAGGGACCTCAGGGCCGTGATAAGGCACCCTCTGGCACTCTCCAGTAGGCTAGAGAGGAAAGAAAGCCAAGAAGGAGGCTTACATGTCTGCAGTGACTCAGGTTGAAAGAGAAGACCTCAAGCTAGTAAAAGCCACATCTTTCACTAGACATTACCTATGTCCATATGCTGCAGAGACATGAGTGTCATTCTCTGTATCGGAAGATCCAAATCTCATCGCTTCTCGGCCCAAACCTTTTCATGCTATTTGGCTTGGTAATTCTGCTTCTTGTAACTTAGCCATAGTCATCGTAGTTTTATAACAGCAAAATACTGAACAACCAAAATGTTCAAGTATTGGTAAAGGGTAGCGCCCATAGCTCAGTGGTTAGGGCACCAGCCACATACACCAAGGCTAGTGATTCAAACCCAGCCCAGACCAGCTAAAACAACAATGACAACTGCAGTACAAAAGTAGCTGGGCTTGGCTTGGTGCCTGTGGCTCAATAGGCCAAGACACCAGCCACGTACACCCCTGGCAGGCTTGAGTTGGAGGGTTCAAATACAGACTGAGCAGGAGTGTTCAAATACAGCCTGGGCCCACCAAACAACAATGATGGCTGCAACCAAAAAAAAAAAAAAATGGCCGGGCGTTGTGGCAGGCACTTGTAGTCCCAGCTACTTGGAAGGCGGAGGCAAGAGACTCTCTTAAGACCAGGAATTGGAGGTTGCTGTGAGCTGTGTTGCCACGGAACTTTATCCAGGGTGACAGCTTGAGGCTCTGTCTCAAAAAAAAAAAATTGCTGGGCTTTCTAGTGGTCAGCGATAGTCCCAGCTACTTGGGAGGTTGAGGCAAGAAAATTGCTTATGCCCCAAAGTTTGAGGTTGCTGGGAGCTATGACGCCACACAATCTACCCAGGATAACAGCTTGAGACTCTGTCTCAATAAAAAAAAAAGTATTGGGCTCGGTGCCTGTGGCTCAATGGGCTAAGGCGCCAGCCACGTATACCTGAGCTGGCGGGTTCAAACCCAGCCTGGGCCCGCCAAACAACAATGGTGGCTGCAACCAAAAAATGACCAGGCGTTGTGGCGGGCACCCGTCATCCCAGCTACTTGGGAGGTGGAGGCAGGAGACTCGCTTGAGCCCAGGAATTGAAGGTTGCTGTGAGCTGTGATGCCACAGCACTCTATCCAGGGTGCAGGTTGAGGCTCTGTCTCAAAAAAAAAAAGAATTGGGGTGGCACCTGTGGCTCAAAGGAGCAGGGCGCTGGCCCCATATGCCAGAGGTGACGAGTTCAAACCCAGCCCTGGCCAAAAACTACAAAAAAAAAAGAATTGGTGAAGGGCTACATAATTTATTACATCTTCATTAAAAATTATGTTTCTACAAAAGCATATATTTAAAATGTTAAAAATTAACTAAGTAAAAAACTAATAAAAAGAAAGAACTATGAAGTTCAAGCATTAGCATGTTATGATGTTAATTTTATTTTTAAAAAAGTAAAGAAAGACTGGAAATTTACATAGCCAGACTTTTTACAATAATTAACTCAAGATGCAGAATTTTACTTTTCATTCTTTTAAGGGAGAGTTTACCTTTTTCTTTTAATGTTTTATAATTGCTTCACCATGAATGTGAATTTTCTTTTTTTTAGGAGAGGGGGAGGAAAGGAGAAGGGAAGGAAGGAGCGGAGGAGGGCAGGAAGGAGGAAAAAACCATGACTGAAATTTTAAACCAATAAGAAGTTATCATAAAGTGATGAGAACTCTATGATAATGAATTTGAAAATTCCCATTCAAAATCTTATATTTTAAAATTTATCACTTTAAGAGAAATAATAAAACAAATAGTGGTGGGGATCATGTCCAGACAGAGAGTAAATTTGACATCAAAGTTCTCTTCTGTTGATCAATCTGCAAGACAATACATAAGGAGATTTCATGGAAGTGTTAGATGTCTGAGAGGTGGAAAGGTGCTTCGAGGGACCAGCCAAGCAGAGTTAACAACAGAGATTCATTAAGAGCATATACAAGCAGGTGGGCTGTTGTCAAAATGGAAAATGGCAACAGCCACGAGATAGGATAAGGGGTGTCTTTTAAAGCAATTCAGGGTGTGGTGCGTCTATAGCTCAGGAGATGGCCAGTGTGTCAGTCACAGCTCAGTAATTTGGAGTGTGGCACAAGAGATCAAAGGTCTGAGAGTAATCTCTGGAAATCTGCAAACTGGAAGGACTGTTTTAGCAGAACCAGAAAAGCAAAGAGAGTTCTACTCTTTGCTAAATAAATGTAGATAGTCACTGGAGCCAGACAAAACTAACATTCCAGCCCGCTGGTGTTAAAAAAGAAAAGGAAATTTGGGGAGTTGCAATCAGTGTCTGCTGATTGGCTGGTTTCAGGACAAAACCATCAATCTTTTGGCATGGGCTGCTATCTAGGTGGGTTGGTTACTGGAATGCAGAACCTTGGGTGGAGGGTCCAAGACCACTTGAGTCAGTTCTTTGGTTTGGGTGGGTCCATCCCTGGAATGCAGGACCTGAAAGATATTTTTAAAATGTCAAGTTCCAAACAAGTGATGTTCTATATGGACGATTATGCATGACTGCAGGGTAAGGGAGCACCAGTGATTATTATCAAGCAAACAAGGGGACAATGGCTGATTACTATTATTATTTTAGCTAAACCTTCTCCTTTGTAGAGTTCTGGGGACACTTACTCTAGTTCTCTCCTTGCACCCCTTCATCAATTTGTAATTGGATTTTAATTTCCCCCTGGGCTTTTACCCAACCTCAATCCTGAGGTGTGAGCAAATGAGAAGGTTAAGGGCCAACAACCAATCTGGTTTCTTCAGGCTAATATGGATATAGTCAGGATTGTGCCCAGGGTAAAAGAAGGAAACCATTTGGCAGTCACCTGCAAATATTAAGTCTACAGTTTGCATGACAAGAACATTGGTATTCTTATTTACAGCCTTAGCACAGTTCTTAAATAAACTTAAGATAGATAAAAACTAGTTAGAAAAACCCTATAGAACTGACCTGAAGTTCTGGGTAATCCAAGTGAATATTCCTGAAACCAATTAGATGTGAGGTCACTGTTAGAGCCCTGTTGTGGCCATATAGTTTTCTGGGAAATTTTTCTATGTGGGTTTCAATTTCTCCTGAGCCACAGCAGTCAGCGTTTAATACTGTACAGACTTCCACTTGTTTGGCCAACAGAAAATCCAGAAACACATCTCTGTTGGCATCTACTCTGTAATTGGGACCAGTATTTCCAGTAAGCTCTGTAGTCTTATTTCTGTGGCAGCCATCCCAAAATATGTCAAAGAAATGTATTTTGTGCTAAATATTTCTAATTTCTTTCAGTCCCCACTTTGAAATTAAAAGGTACTACATAGTAAAGCTCAAGACGTTATCTTAGGACTAAAAAGCAGGAAGGAAAAAAATTGAATTGGAACAAATCTGACAACTGTATATCATTCTCTATCTTTTGGCCACTCTCTAAGTCCTGTGAGCAGATCAGTTTAGTTAAACAGCTATGTCTTATTCCATGAGCTGGCATTGCAGACACTGGAAATCTAACACAGCAAAGCTGGAATCTAACACAAGTAGACCATAGTTTTTCATTTTTGAATCATATTTTTTTCTAATTTTCCCATTGTATCAAAGACAAATCATAGTATGCTTAATTTGCTTGCCAAAATAAACTTTGTTCTCAGTATACTTGGTCTGATTATTTGCATAAAGTCCAGTAAGAATAATTATTAGCCATATAGACTTCTTTTTTTAAAAAAACTGGCTTTGCTGGAATTTTTATAAGGAATCTCAGGTTAGGCTTAGAAGCCTGTCAAGTCAAGCCAAAGATTTATCTATGCCATTAGATACACAATACCCACATGCATTGGGTACCTCTTTTCTGGAGGTCTCAAAGAGACTTGGGTTTCCTGGACCTGGCAGAAAGTGATATTTTTTACCCATGACAGATAAGGACATGTTATTGATGAGATATCTAGCCAGTTTTTCCAATGAGATTTTTAGTGGCCTTATAAAGTCAACCTTAATTTCTTAACACAGTCTGGATTTCCCTGAAAATATGCCATTCCAATCAAAATCTTGGTAAAATAACCAGTGTCTTTCACTGTATCCTACAGAAGAAAACAAGTTCTTATTGAACTTATGCAAATAACTTATACTACCGTAAATTAAGAATACTTACAAATGATTTTCAAATTCTGGAGAAAGTAAGTAGAGAGAAAAATAAATGTTTCAAATTTTGTTTACAAATACATACATTACTATAAGCTACAAATGTCTCAAAAGACAGAAAAGGGCTTTCTCGACTTCTGGTAAACAGAACAGAAAGCATAAAATTTAGTTCAGTCTCATGTAATTAATTTCTGTACTGGTTGAGTTACCAATACTTAAGGACATATCAACTTTCTAATTAAAGTCTTAGAAGTTTGCTTTTAATCCAATGGTATATGACCTCTGAAGCTATCAGAGAGAACCTGTCAGCCCCTTTCATGACTTTCCTTGAAGGACAAACTTCAGATTTAACTAGTTTAAAAAGAAACACTCTCCGAGATGAATCAAATAAAATCATTGTCTAGAAATGACAAAGGTCTTAGAATAGCTATGACCTATTAAAGAGACAATGGACAAAGTTTGTTATTCTTGTGACATACAGAAATTTAACATAATAACATAAATATTACTGATAACATACACTAAGACATATAAATCATTTATAATACTGGAACATACATCAATAACATGATCTACACACATAAATCAAAGAAAGTTAAACACCATTTCATATTTGGCAATGTTTCATGTATAGTTTTAACAATGCAACTAAGCCTAATATGTTTCTCTTAGACTTTCAGTGATCCTAATATTTAAAAAACTAGTTTGAAGTCAAAAAGACTAACTTTAGAATTTTGATTTTGGAAAGTTTGTCAAATATCAAAGGCTTCAAACATTTGTTCAAATACAATCACAAGCCAAAAGATTCTAAAGGCAATACAGGAAGTTATATGGATGTAAACATTAACACTTTTAAAATTTAGGGTTATTTTCTACTTAGCCAAAATCTTATTAAAGATAACACAGGGAGGGCGGTGCCTGGGGCTCAAAGGAGTGGGGAGCTGGCCTCATATGCTGGAGGTGGCACGTTCAAACCCAACCCCAACCAAAAACTGCAAAAAAAAATAGAAAAAAAGATAACACAGGGATTATCTTGATAAGGCATAAAATCTTTGCTATTTTCAATCCAATTACTAAAAAGAAAGAAGAAAAACCTCCTGCAGTGCAATTTTTAAATTAGAAAGAAACAGGTCATGTAACTTCATCAAGAGTAAATTAATGTATCAAGAAAACTATTGTTGTAACTAAATTCATAAATTATAGCCAACTGGATCACATGCAAATTCCTTCATAAATTCTTATGAGGTCTATCCCAACCTGCATAGATAATCTACAAACATGCTAATAATCTTCTGTTTTGCCCTCACTTTCCCTTTTCTTACATCACCAGTCATTCTATTTCAAGATAAAAGTTTACGATACAAGATCCTTTCTTGTACAATACTATTTTTCTTTCTTTTTAACCTTTCTTACTAAAAACATGTTTCATAAAACAGGATCACAGTTTACTATAAAGTTAGTCTTTCACTTAGCCAAAATGATAATTAGATTTTTTTTTTTTCTGCAGTATTGTTTGGCTGGTTCTGGGTTTGAACCCACCACCTCCAGCATATGGGACTGGTGCTCTATCCCTTGAGCCATAAGCACCACCTGATAGTTAGGTGATTTTAAAAGGCAAAAATCTTATTCTTCAACAGGGAAAAGATTCAGATTCCCAAAGTATCATAGACAGGTAAAGTATTACATCTTACAAATGACCCAGACATTTATGATTCTCTTTTTAACTTAACATGACTTTAAGGTTTCAAATGTTGTTGAAAAGAGTTTTTGAAACTACAACATAAGCACCACTCCTGGTCTTTCCTTGTCCTCCTAAGTTACATATGGCCATGTGACATCAAAGATGGCTGCAAAGGACAGGATCCATCTGTCCCTTTAGTTTATTTACCACGTGCAGGTTTCAAGAAAGAATACAGGATGGCTGTAGAATTCAAATTTTTCCCAGAAGCGCCAGGGGGAAAATCTGGGCCAGGGAAAAAGAGGCCATGGGGGCTAGATTGTTTCCTGTAGGTGCTGATCTAGGTCTCACCATGGCCACATATCCAGACCTAGGAACTTAGAGGCTCAATAACTAAGAATATAAACTCACAGTCAAATCCAGCAAAATTTGTAAATATCACAGGAGCAGCAGCTTTATGACCTTAAAACATCTAAATTTAAATACCAATTTTAAAACCGATTTCATTTATCAAAAATTACCAAAGTCACATGAACGCATTCAAGTTTTTTACGATTTTCTTCATAAAATATGTGATTTAAGTGCTTGCTTTTTTGCTTTTTCTCTTGTTTTAAACCAATTAATCACAGCTCTTTTGCATATTTTGGTGGGGAAATGTCACAAACACATGACATATACAGACACACAAACATACAGACAGAAGCAGATTTAAATTTAGTATCTGTTTTCAATTTTTAAAAGAAGTTTTAAGACTAGTCACAAAATGGGATTGAGGCTTATATCAGGGGAAGACAGGCTTTTCCTGTGGTGCCGAATAGGAAGAGACTCAATCCATCCCTTAAACATCCCTAAGGGATAGCGTTGGGGAGAATAGGGACCAGTGTCCCAGATCCCAGGTGCAGTCTCAACCTAGAGCTAGGGTTTGCAACAGAGAAGATATAGGTGGATGGATGAATGAGACTCTCAAAGAAGCCCCTTCTTCCAATTCACCAAATCCTAGCAAATTGGTGTGCAGTTCTGGTTGTTGGCAGGGGCGGGGGCAGTGGCAAGGGGTCCAGGGTGATCCCCAGACTGGTCTCACTGCCTTCATGGGTTTTGGCACCATTTGTTAGATGTTAAAAAGTGGGAAGATACTGCAAAGAACCAGGCTGAGTAGAGTTAATAGGAGACATTTATTAATAGCATCTGCAGACAGATAGGCTGTCACCCAAAATGGTGGTAACAGCCCCAAGATAGGGTGAGTGGCCTCCTTTAAACCAATTCAGGGTATGGTACAAATGTAGCTCAAGACATGGTAGGTGTGTTAAACACAGCTCAGGACCATCATGGTGTGGTACAAGAGATTAACAGGTCATCTGCTACAGGCCTTGTAAGAGGACCAAGAGTTAGCTACTGGAAATCTGTAAACTGGAAGAAATATTTTAACAAAACCAAAAAAGCAAGGAGAGTTCTATTCTTTGCTTAATTAATGTCCAGCCCAACCAGAGCCAGAGATAGGCTAACAGAAGCAGGTTCTTTTAAAAGCTCTTTATAAGAAATGTACTTGGTACATTTCTCTATGATTCAAAAGAGATGATTAGTTCCATGCTGATTATCTCATTTGTTGCCAAGTTTTTTCTGAATTAGGATATTCAGTTTTAATGTAAAATTGAAGCATTATTTGTCTTTAATCTTTCACTTGTCTTCTTTCATTTGCCACCTAGACCGTGTCTACTCCATGAACACAGATACCTCACCCTTGCTGTTCCGCCACGGTCCACACCCACACCCCAGCTAGCCATAGATGATGACATTGCTGCACTGGTTGTTGACAATGGCTCTGTAACATTTAAGGCTGGTTTCACAGGTGACGATGCCCCCCAAGCCAACTTCCCTTCCGACATGGGGTGCCCCCCTCAGTACTGTAGTATGATGGTGAGCGTGAGTCAGAAGGACTCCTATGTGGATGACAAGGCCCAAAGCAAGAGAGGTATCCTGACCCTGAAGTACCCTATCAAGCACAGCATCATCACCAACTGGGATCACACCTTCTACAACAAGCTTCATGTAGCTCCCAAGGAACACCCTGTGCTGCTGAGGACCCCTGAACTGCAAGGCCAAGCATGGGAAGATGACCTAGATCACTTTTGAGACTTTCAGCACTACAGCCATGTATACAGCCATCCAGGCTATGCTGCCCCTCTGACCATGCCACTGGCATTGTGATGGACTCCATGTGATGCCATCCTGCATCTGGACTTGGCTGGCTGGGACCTAACAGACTATCTCACAAAGATCCTCATGGAGCTCAGCAATAGTTTCACCACCATGGCTGAGCAAGAAATCATGTGTAACATCAAGGAAAAGCTGTGCTATATTGTCATGGACTTCAAGCAGATGGCCATACCTCTAGCTCCTACCTAGAGAAGAGCTATGAGCTGCCCGATGTTCAGGTAATCACCTATCAGAAATAAGGAAATTCTGTTGCCTGAAGGCTCTGTTCCAATCTTCCTTCCTGGGCATGGAATCCTATGGCATCCATGAAACTACCTTCAACTCCATCATAAAGTGTGATGTGGACAACCACAAGGGCCTGTACTCCAACAGCTGTCTGGAGGCACCACCCTGTACCCTGGCATCACTGACAGCATGCAGTAAATCACTGCCCTGGCTCCCAGCACAATGAAGATCAAGATCATTGCTCCCCTCTAACCACAAGTACTCCGTGTGAATGGGTGGCTCCATCCTGGCCTTACTGTCCACCTCCTAGCAGGTATGGACCAGCAAGCAGGAATGGGAAGTGTCTGGCCTCACCCGTTGTCCACCGCAAATGCTTTCAGGTGGACTGTTACTTAGTTGCATTATGCCCTTTCTTGACAAAAACTAACTTGGGTAGAAAACAAGATGAGATTGGCATAGCTTTATTTCCGGGTTTTATGTTTTTGTTTTGTTCTTTTTTTGGCTTGACTCAGGATTTAAAAACTGGAATAGTAGAGATGACAGCAATTAAAGCGAGTAACTTCAAGGGTCTACAATGTGGCCAAGGACTTTGTACATTGTTCTTTTTTTAATAATCATTCCAAATATTGTGAGATGCATTGTTGCAGGAAGCCCCTTGCCCTCTCAAAAGCCATCCCACTTCTCTGTGAGGACAATGGCCTATGCCTCCCAGTCCACACAGGGGAGGTAACAGCACTACTTTTGTGTAAATTATGTAATGCAATTTTTTAAATCTTCATCTTAATATTTAATTTATTTTTTTGTATTTGTATGACGAGCCTTTGTGGCCCTCTCTTTGTCCCTCAGCTTGAGATACTATATAAAGGCTTTTGGTCTCCCTGGGAGTAGGTAGAGATGTGGAGGTGGCCAAGTCTTACCTGTATCCTGACTTGAGACCAGTTCAATAAAAATGCACACCTTAAAAATAAATAAATAAATAAGCAATCAAATAAATAAACGGTTTAAGCACAGTTTTTTTCACTTAATAAATTTGAAACTAAACTTTGAGAAAAAATTTAAAAACTAAACAAAAATACAGTAGAACTCCTGTAAGTTTACCACCCAAGGGACTATAACAACTTTTCAACATATAGAGGTGATCAACATAAGGAACTAGGCCTACTGTACTGATATGTACACATGGTGTGTGTCTGGTCTATGAACATTAGGTCAACTTAAGGAGGCGGTCAATGTAGGGAAGTTGTCCACGATGGAGGTCCCATTGTTATTTATCCCCCACATTTTACATTCAACCCCACCCCACAAAAAGAACACATGAAAAGTTTAGGTCAGAGTTAAGTGTGGTGCAGCAAGGAAAAAGAGCACCGTTGCAATGGGTCTCCTGACCCCTGAGTCTTCAGCTCACCTGGGGAGCAGGCCTGGTAGTCTCTATGCAGCAGCAGCCTGGCTAATGTGGGTAGAATCCTGTTTTCTCCTTTCTGCCCTGGAACTACCTTCTACCTAGCAACACCTGTGTTCCTCCAGCAGAGAATAACCAAGGGTACCAAGCTTCAGAGCTTACAAATGCCCTTTTGGCCCTATTGTCTGAAAGATGTTCAAGTTCAAAATTCTTCTCCATTCCCTTCATTTTCCTGGATGTCAAGAACCGGTATGGATTCTTGACAGTCCCTGAAGACCTGGGTCCTCTCAGAACCAAAGCCTGTTGGGAAACTTGAGGCACTTAAGGTAAAACCCATAGTTCCTCTGAACCTTGCACTGAATTCCCACTGCTCAACTCTCGTCTCAGCCCTATCCCTTCTTTCTCCTTCCTAGCGTCTCACCAACCTTCTCTTCCTGCTTTCTTCTGGCCTTCAACACCACCTACAGCCAAGCCCTGGGGCACTTCTCTCTCATTCCCCCTCTCTTCCTCACAACATCCTCACTCTCTCTCCCATGCCCGCCTGCTGGCTCCTAGCTCCCTCCCATATTCCCTTTCTGCCTTTCTCATTCTCTCTCTCACACTCTTTCTTACACACTCTCTCTCACGTTTTCTCTCTCTCATCTGTCCTTCCTTCACACAAGGACACACAGCACATATACTCATGTTCACCAGTGTTTTTGAAAGAATTTGTAGATTGCACACCATCAGATGAAAATGATTTGCTTTAAAATTACTTGGTTATGTCAGTGGTTGCCTTCCACCTCTGGTTCTCTTCTTTTTGTGGATAAAGTTCTCTCCCAGGCTTATTACAACACTATTCACAATAACCAAGATATGGAATTAGCCTAAGTGCCCATCAACAGACGAATGGATTAAGAAAATGTGGTGTGTATATATGCACACAAATGAATATTATTCAGTCATAAAAAAGTATGAAATCCTGTCATTGGCAGTAACATGGATAGAATTAGAGGTCATAATATTAAGTGAAATAAGCCAAGCACAAAAAGACAAATATCACATGTTTTTACTCATATGTGGGAGCTTAAAAAGTGGATCTTTTGAAGATAGAGAGTAGATTGATGGCTACCAGAGACTGGGGAGGGAAGGGGGAAGAAGAGGGAATGAAGGGCAAAAAGAGAATATAAATGTATTTATAAGCACTGAACTCTATGAGTATTCCTCAAAAAGGTAAAGGGGGTAAATTATATATACCTATATGTATATACATTGTTGTTGTTGTTGTTGTTACCTCAATAATCTTCTTTTAAAAAAACCTGAAACACACTCAGCCAATGGCATGCTGGAGCTGGTTTGCAGCTAAGAAAAGCCCATTGTTAATTTTTTTGAAATTTTGCTAGTCAATTGAAATCAGCCATGGCAATAATATTTACACCATGGAAATTGGCAACCACTAAAAATAAATTAGGGCTGATTCATTTGCTCACTACTCTACCCACCAGTTCCTCCTGGGCAAAAGATTTCTGGGCCACATTCCGTGGAACTAAGACATTCTGGATACATGTCCCCCAGTGTGACATGGTCCCCGGATACATGTTCCCCACTGTGGCGCACAGACAGGATCCCTGATCTGGCACTACCCAATAAAATAACACAAACCCTGGACATCCCAAGGAGACTCAACGCTTTGTTTACTCAAGTTCCCATATATCTGAGACAGCTCCTGTCAAAATAAAGGCAATGGACCATTTCACACATTAATTATCTCAGACTGCAGACCTAATAGGAATATTTGAGAGGTTCTCCTATCAAATAAACAAGCCCTGTCAATGTGCTATGTAAAAGATTCTGAAAAGATGTGAGCTTAAATGACAATCTCCCTGTTATATTTTAATTGAGATGATGGTGTGTGACAGAATGAATTCCATCCATGACCTTCCACTGGCTTTCATGTGACCTTTTCCCCCATTTCTTGACAGATGCATCTTGCTGAACATCTTGTGGAAAATGTAAAAAAAAAAATCTTTTTTTTTCCTTCATGCTGAAATTTGAATCTCATGAATTTATTTTCCTTAAAATAACAGTTGTTGCATATTCTGATGACTTCTTGCTTCAATTATATTTGGTCTGAACCCTCCTCTTCTGAATGCTACATAGCTGCAAGTATTTTCTCTCTCCTTATCCTCCTCCAGAGTCTTCACTCACCAGTGAAAGGTTATTACTATGTTTCCCTTTAAGTTGACCAGAGCCAGAGAAATACCAAAAGGATCAGTGATCTCTTCCATGGCTACAAATTCAGAGTATAGATTTCTCTTGAAACCATCATTAATGCTTTTAAGCTAAGGCAAGTAGCTGTAGAAGTCCCACAAAATAGTCACAGATTTAGGACAGCTTGGGACAAACACTCCTGCCCAACAAAACATTAATTCAGTTTGCCCGCATTTGAGCTAAACCCTCTGAGGACTGGAGCTCTTTTTTTCCCTTTCAGGTTAATGTGAGGGTACAAACTACCAGGTCACAATGTTTGAATTTGTGAGGTTGAGTCCCCCTTGTAGTTGTGTCCTGCACTCAAAAGGTGTGCCATACACCCCACTTTGTGCCCATTAAGTGGGAGCACCCCAAACCCACTCTTCTCTCCTCTCTCCCTTCCTTCATTCCTCCTCCCCACAACTTGAACTGAAATGAGTGTGAATTAGATCGTTTACTTGTTCATATTAGTGTTAGAGTACGTTGGATATTTGCTTTTCCATTCTTGTGATACTTTACAAGAAGAATGTATTTCAAATCCATCCAGGTTAATACAAAAAATGTAAAGTCACCATCTTTTTTTATGGCTGAATAGTATCCCATGGAATACATGCCCACAGTTTGTTAATCCATTCCTGAGTTGATGGTCATTTAGGTTGTTTCCACACCTTGGCAACTGTAAATTGAGCTTTGATAAACAATCTAGTGCAAATGTCTGTATGATAAAATGATTTTTCCCCCCTCTGGGTAGATGCCTTGTAGTGGGATGGTAGGGTCAAACAGGAGGTCTAATTTGAGTTCTTTGAGGGTTCTCCATACTTCTTTCCAAAAACGCTGTATTATTTTGCAGTCCCACCAACAATATAAAAGTATTCCCCTCTATCCGCATCCACACCAGCATCTGCAACTTTGGGACTTTGTGATATGGGCTGTTCTCACTGGGGTTAGGTGATATCTCAGGGTGGTTTTCTTTGCATTTCTCTGATAATTACAGATGATGAGCGTTTTTTGATATGTTTGTTAGCCATTCATCAGTCTTCCTCAGAGAAAGTTCTGTTCATGTCTCTTGCTCAGCGATAGATAGGATTGTTTGCTCTTCTTTTGTTGATTAACATGAGTTCTCTAGAGATCCTAGTTATTAAACTATCATATTCTTAACATGCAAATATCTTTTTCCATTCTGAAGGTTGTCTATGTGCTTTAATTGTTGTGTCCTTAACTGTGCAGAAGCTTTTCAGTTAATTAAGTCTCATTTGTTTATTTTTGTTGTTGTTGCAATTGCCACTGAAGTCTTCTTTATAAAATCTTTCCTCACGCCACATCCTCAAGAGTTTTTCCCACACATTCTTCTAGGATTGTTATGGTTTCATGTCTTGAGTCAATTTTTGTAAATAGTGAATGGTGTGGGTCCAGTTTTAGGCTCTTACGTGTGGTTATCCAGGTCTCCCAACACCATTTATTGAAAAGAGATTCTTTTCCCCAGTGTATGCTTTTGTTTGGTTTATCAAAGATCAGATAGCTAGAAGAGACCAGTTTCTTCTCTTGGTTTTCTTTTTGTTCCAAATGCCTCTGTCTCTATTTTTATGCCAATACCATGCTGTTTTGATCACTGTGGACTTGTAGTATAGCCTAATGTCTGGTAGAGTGATGCCTCCAGCTTTGTTTTCATTACTAAAAACTGCCTTAGCTATATGAGGTTTTTTTTCTGTTTCCATATGAAATAAAGAACTCTTTTTTCTAGTTCTTCAAAATATGATGTTGATATTCTAATGGGGATAGCATTGAATCTGTACTTTGATTTGGGAAGTATGGACATTTTGACAATGTTGATTATTCTCTGCTATGAGCATGGTATGCTCTTCCATTTGTTAATGCCTTCTATTTCTTTTCTTAGGGTTACATAATTCTCTTTGTAGAGGTCCTTCACCTTTTTGATAGATATATTCATAGGTATTTCATTTTCTTTGAAGCCACTGTGAAGGGAATTGTGTCTTTGATTAGCTTCTGGCTCTGAGGCTCTTGAGGCTCCTTTCCTCTTATCTTTAGGGAGATAAATAGGTGAACAAATAAACACAATAGGATGTGATACATTCAATAATAAAGATATGAACGAACTACAGAGAAAGACAGTGGTAAAGATAAGGGAGTGACTAAGTCAGTAGAGCAGTGTATCAGTTTCCTATTACTGCCTTAACAAGTTTGCACAGATTAGTGACTAAATCTATTCTCTTACAGTTTCAGAGGTTGGAAGTCCAAAAGGAGTCTTACAGAGCTGAAATCAAAGTGTTGATAGGACTGAATTGTAGGACAGAATTCGTTCTTTTGCCTCTTCTACATGCTGCCTGCATTTCCTGCCTGTGGGCTCATCCCCTCCAATCTCTGTTTCCATGGTCACATTGCCTTCTCTTCCCCTAATCTCCTACCTCATGTTGTAAAAGAGGCAAGTGATTATATTGAGCTTGTCCAGATGATCCAGGATAATCCCCCATCTCAATATCCTTGACCTGTCTGCCTCAGACAGTTTAGCTTAGTATACACAACTACCAGTACTTAGGAGGAGCTTAATTAAGGGTACTCGCTCCTACAACAAATACTTCTAGGTGCCTATGGTATGGCAGGCACTGTTCTTGCTGTGGGATACGGTCATGAATGTAACCAAAGTCCCTGCCCTAAAAGAGCTTATATTCTCAGGGAAAAGTAGACAAGAAGAGAGGGACAAGCCAATGTCCACAATTCCATAAAGAAAAATACAGCAGGGCAATGGGGAAGGGAGCTCAGGGTAGTGGTGGTGAGTGAGGTAGTTGGGGAAGTTCTCCCTGAGGAGGTGACATCTGAGCAAAGACATGAAAGAAGTGAGAAATAGGCTGTGCAAGGATTTGAGAGGATAATTCCCTTCAGATGAGAAAACAAGTACAAAGTCTCCAAGATGGGAATGAGCAAGGGGTGTTCAAGGAGCAGAAGAAACAAAATGGCCTGAGCAGGGTGAGTGAGTCAGAGGGAGAGGGCTAGGCCAGGTAGGGCCTGGTAGAAGCACCAAGAATGCTAGATTTTAGAGTGATTATCAGTCGAAGCTGTGGGAGACCTGAGGTCAGAGGAAGCAACATAATCTGATGTCCTTTTTTATTTTAAAGATGCTGCTCTGGCAGGGCGCAGTGGCTCGCACCTATAATCCCGAGACTTGGGAAGCCAAGGTGAGTGGATTGCCAGAGCTCACAAGTTCTAGACCAGCCTGAGCCAGAGGGAGACCTCATCTCTAAAAATAGCCAGGGGTTGTGGTAGGCGCCTATAGTCCCAGTTACTTGGGAGGCTGAGGCAATAGAATCTCTTGAACCTAGGAGATTGAGGTTGCTGTGAGCTATGACACCATGGAACTCTACCAAGAGTGACAAAGTAAGACTTTGTCTCAAAATAAATAAATAAAATAAAGACGCTGCTCTGTGCACAACTGCCTGCTTTAAGCAGAGAGAGTGGAACCCAGGAGTCCATGAGAGGCTGCCATATTTGAAGCAAGAGATGCTGGTGGCTCAGGCATGGTGGGGAGGGGTGGAAGGAAGCTGAATTAGGATATGCTTGGAAGGTAGACCTAGAAGGATTTGCTGATGGAGGATTCAAAGATGAAAAGTAGCACCGTTTCCCACAGTGGAGCAGGCTAAGAGAGGAGCGTGTTAGGGTGAAGAAAGCGGCGCAGAGAGTGAGAGTTCCGGCCCCAGCGGAAGTGTTGAGTGGGCCGTCAGATACACACATCTGGGGCTGCCTTCTGCCCCTCTCTGCTGCCCTCCCACCATTGCAGGGTTATTCATCAAAGTGAGGCACTGACCTGAATAGAGGCATGAAATCACCATTTGGTCATTTGGAGAGAATTTAGATAATTATCCTGCTGCTGTCTGCTGAGGAAATGAGAATTTTTATGGTGCCTCAGCGCTCCCACCGAGCCCTAGAGGGAGGTGGGAGGTGGGGGTGTCCCGAACAGCAAGGGCAGCGCAGAAAGGGGAGGACGGACCACCTCCCGCGTGCAGGGCTGGCTCTGCGCACACAACCTGTGCTGCCTTGAGACTTAGGAATCACTCGGAGAGCCTCCTCCAGGTCGTTTACTTCCTTTTATCAAGTAGAAGCTGGGCCGACACACTCTGAATTTAAGCCACATCACCTTCGCTTTTTCCATCCACCATCCAGATCCTCATCAACCTCGTTATCAGCAACTGCTGGAACCTCCAGCCTTCCTTCCAGGGAGGGAGACAAAGAAACACCCACAACTCGAAGATAAGCTTCGCAGCAGCCTTTCTACTCTCTCGCCAGGAGCGTGGCGCGCGGTGAGCCCCACCCGGTACCTCAGACAGGCCTCTGCAGAGCAGGCGGCCGGCAGCAGCAGCAGCCCCCCCTCCTCGCCAGCCTCGCAACCCGCTGCTAAGCAGCGTTCTTCATCATCTTCATTGCATCTCGCATGGCCACCTTTCTGCTCCAGGAGCTCTGAGTATTAATCACCCCCAAGTCACTTCGGGTAATGCTGACTGCTTTATCATTTGGTTCTGTCACCACCGTGTGGGTACAGGAGGGTGCGGGTGGGCAAATGGCTTCGTCCACGATCCCAACCATCCTGAAATCCTTGTGGAAATCTTCTGGCCATTCCTCGCTCCAGTGGGTTTCCTTCAAGGCCAAATCTGCCGGTGTCCGCTGTAAAATTAGCAGCCGTTTGATGTTTTATTAACCCCCTCCAAGCATCTTCCGCACAGATGAAAGAGAGTGATGGGGAGCAGCAGTTTCAGAGGACCAGCCTCAGCATCAGCGTCTCCTGGGCCCTGTGAAACGGAAAATTCTGGGGCCCCTCCCAAACCAACCGGACAACCAGAATCACTGGGGGTGGGGCCCGGCAATCTCTGGTTTTCATCAATTTCTGGTTGCTTCTGACACTCATTCAAATTTGAGAACCACTGACAAAGCGCTCTGGAGGGGAAATGAGAGTGCTAACTAGCTGCTGGGGTGACTTTAGGTGGGCTATTCACCTTGCAGCACTTAGTTTGCGCACTTGAAATCAAGGCGGTCTGACTGATCACCTCTCTAAGCCCTTCTTAAGGGTGGGAGTGGAAGTGGGAAGGGGCCACAGTAAGAAAGGGTGATCATAATCACTATTAATATATCCTGAGCACTTCCTACAAGTCTGTCTCTTGGATAAACATCTTATTACCTTGATGATATACATATCTTGAAGGTGGGCCATTGTCAAGTTGTTCTGGTCCCCGCTGCTCATCTCAGGCTTTCCTGACACACCCTTGCTGGAGGAGTTAGACGCAGCTATGCTGCCTCCCAAGTTCATCACTCTCACTGCACTCAGCCCTGGACACTGCGACCATCTGCCTTCCTCCTGTTCTCACCCACTAGCTGTGAGCTCTTGGAGTGGAGGGGGCACATTTGTCTCCCAGCATCCAGCCAAATGTCTAGTTCTTACCCAACTCAAGGATAAGTAAAAACATCTGCTTCAATAATCTTCACTCTGTGCTCAGAAATTCCACAGGCATCGACAGGCTTATGTCCTCAGAGCCCCTGCAGTTCTTACCTCCTCCTCCCTGGGAAGCCCACCCCCCTTCCTTATTGCTATGCCTCTTTCCCACCAAACTCTACATGGTGGCCTTCATATCACTGAAGCCACATCCCTCAGCAGAGACCACACTCCGCACCTCTTGGCTCCTCCTTCGCTTCATCAGGAGAAAGAATCAACCAGCCATTTCTCTTTACAAATTTGTTTTTTTCAATGTTCCCTAAGCGATGTATTTTGCCAGTTGGTTTAATTTGTGGTGCACAGTGTCTAAGTGGAAAGTATAATGAAACTACTTTCATTGGACGTTCCCTGCATTTCCCCTTCCTCAATAGTAGTCTACTCCCTTGCACACTACCTCACAGTAAGTCAGTTGGAAAGTTCTTAGGTCTCCTTGATGAGTTGACATCAGCATTACCATAAGCCACCCATAGAACAAGCACAGTGTGGAGACTTTATTACAATTCTGAGACTGGCCTCACAGACCAAGCAGTGCAGAGAGCAAGGATAGCTGAGCAGGACACCTCAGGGATATGACATGCCCAGTAATACCGGGCCTGGAGGCATCTCACCCTCACTAGTGTGATTTCAGGAACTTTGCTGAAGAGGCTGCTATAGGCAGAATTTTAAGAGGGTTGCCCTGGGCCCTGGTGTACACAGTAAATCAAATGTGAATCAGGTGCTGAAGCGAAGGGATTAAGGTCTAAAATCATTTGACCTCAAGACAGGAAGATTATTGTTGGTGGCCTGATCTAATCAGAGGAGCCCTTAAGAGACAGAATTATTCTTAGCAATAGAGATAGGGTTAAGATTAGGGTCAGGGTCAAGGTCAGGGTCAGGACAATCCCGGGTCCTGACTTTGAAGATGAAGGCCCCCAGCTGACAGTTAACAAAGGCAAAGGACCTCAGCCCTACAACTATAAGGAATTCAATTCTGCCATCAACCTGAATGAGCTTTGAAAGTGGATTCTTCCTGAGTCTCCTATGAGACCACATTCTGGTCAACACTTTGATTTCAGCCTTGTAAAATTCTGATATGCTGAGCTGAAACTTCTGACCTACAGAACTGTAAGTTGATAAGCAGGTGTGTTTTAAGTTGCTGTATGTGTGGTGATTTGAAAGCAATAAGAAATGAACACAGAGGCTGGGTGCTCACACCTATAATCCTAACAGTTTGGGAGGCTTGGGTGGGAAGACTGAGGCTAGGAGTTTGAGGCCAGCCTGAGTAAGAGTGAGACCTTGTCTCTACAAAAAAAATAAAAAAAAAAAAATAGCCTAATATGGTAGTAGGCACCTGTAGTCCCAACCGTTTGGGAGGCTGAGACAGGAGGTTCACTTGAGTCTAAGAGTTTGAGTTTGCAGTAAGCTATGATGATGTCACTGCATTCTGCCTGAACTTATCTCAAACAAATAAATTAATAATAATAGAAAAGAACACAGATGCTGATAAGTAACTTCTCCCACCTTTATCCTGAAAGGTAAGTCGTCCTTTCCACTTAATATGCCCCATGGATTCCATCCTTACCCCTCAGCCCCACTTCCAGTCTTCACCCTGCCAGAGAAGATTCCAGAAATATAACAGCAAACCCATCCTACAAGCAGGCAGACTCAGGTGGGAGGACAAGAAAAGGCCAGGCTGTTCAGTGACAGGGGGTGCCATCCTTCCCTCATCTGTCAGTCCCTGCATCCCCTGACTTGCCCCTGAATGTGGATATCATATACTTTTTTTGCAAACATAATTTTTATGCTTCCAGTCATCTAAAACATAACCTTTTGCCCTCACTCCAAAACCGTTTTATAAGGAGTGCCTGAAATATCAAAGATAGTGCCAACTGGTCTATGACTTCCACAACTCTTGAGCTGTCTCCTTTGTTTTATTGGCTATAATTGATGGCCTGGCCTTGCTACACCACAAAACCAAGATAGGCCCTATTCTTCAAATTCCTCTATGCACACACCCCACCAATGGAGAGGGAGAATCATTTATGGTCTCTCCTGCTGGACTCTCTGTAAATTACAAGGCTTTTGAGTCTATAGGCTAAATGCTCTGCAGGAATTTCCCTGCAGGGTTGATGACAGAAAAAGTGAGGGCAGTGCCTTTATTTTCCCCATCTAGGCAGTTAACATTGAATGTAATACATCACCATGAATCACTGGAGGAGGCTCTCCCATGGTACTTATTAGCTTATTAAAATGAATACAGCTGTTCTGGCTGATCTAAATTGTGAAATGATAACACAATAACAATCATAATAAATCTTGAATCCATTTATTACTTTTCTTTCCTGCAATAGTTCAGCTTGCCCTCTACCTGAGTGTATAGAATAGGGATAGAACTTGTAATTAAAAGGGAAACCTACTTCTCCAACCTAAGGAAAGCCTCCCTCTTAGCTCAGGATAATTCCCACTTGGGATTACTCTGTTCTGGAAGCAGAAAGGGATGAGGGGGCTCTCCTGTACATGCCAGCCCAACAAGTGTCCTCTTTTACCTTCCTTTGAGAGGTCCTATAACCTAGTAAGCACTCCCAAACTTTGCTGTCCATTTGGCACCATCCGGGGATCTTTATACAACACTGATGTCCGGTTCCCACCCTAGCATTCTGATTTAATTGATCTTGGTGTGACCTGGGTATTAAGAGTTTTCAGAGAACCCAGGTGATTCTAAGGCACAGCCAAGTTTAGGACCCACTGGCCTAGCAGTTAAGACAGGTTTACATGTCTAGTCTTTATCACATACAGCTGAAGAAGCTTGAGCAAGTCACTTTTTCTGTCTATACCTTGGTTTCCTCATCTGTCAAATGGAGCTAATAATGGCACCTACCTCATCAGTGTTATTAAATGAAATAATGTGTGCCAATAACTTCCCTCAGTGCCTAAGACACAATAAGCATTACATGTCAATTATTGATATTGTAATTACTTCTCTTCACATCTTTGGAAATCATGGAGCCAAAGAATCATATGTTACCAAGGACATAAGGGGCCATCTACACTCAGAAATTACTTTTCAAAAGTGCCCAGCTGGTGACTGTCCAGTTCTGGCTCACTATTGCTTTCCCTGCCCAATCAAAATTGTCCTGACAGTTAGATTCCACATTGACCACATGAATGCACGGTGTGAGGGAACCTGGGGTTCAAACTGGACAAAGTGGGTAGTGAGTAAAGCTTCTTTAGCAAGCACTTGTTGAGCATGTACTCTACACCAAGTGCTGTGCTGGGGATACTACAGAAAGACAAACTCACAGTCCACTTAGTGCCAGCTCTCGGTCACTCTACAGACAGTTGAAGCTAAGAAGCCAGTTGGCCAATTTATAAATGGGTTTTCTTCCTGGGGCCTTTCTAGTGCTTGAATCACTTGGGGCAGAGGTAGCCCCACCCTGTAGCCCTCCGGACACCCACATTTGGTGCCCTCCCACCCACCCACTGCCTTCCCTGCCTGCCCCTCTCCTTTCTTTCTCTGATCAGCCGTGCGGGTGCAGTATTCCAATTTGTGTGCTTTTTCTAGTATTACTTCTCTGCCTTTCCTCCATGTAACAACTCATTAACTGTGACCACATGTCTTAGTTCATTTTGTGCTGCTATAACAGAATACCACAGACCTGGGTAACTTACAAAGAACAAAGATGTTATTTCCCACAGATCTGGAGCTGGGAAGTCCAAGATCACGAATGCCAGCAGGTTCAGCTGTCTGGTGAGGGCTGCATTCTCCTGAGAGGAGGAGTGCTACACCTTCACTGGGCAGAAGGGTGGGAGAGGCCAAAGGCCACACAGAGTCTCTTTTATAAGGACAACAGCCACATACCAATAGGGGGTCAGGAAGCCCAACACACTGTTGTTTTGTTGCTGTATATTTGTGTGTGGGGAGGAGTTATAGTTTCATCATTTAAGACTTTTGTTATTAGAACCTGACCTGCTTTCACATATCAGCACTCTTGGATCAGCAGTTCTCAAAACTTTATTAAGGGCAGTAAACACTTGCTGCATTTCAAAATGCCATTGGTATGTATATTTAATCCCATTCACAAAGGAGGAGCCTTCATGGCCTAATCACCACTTAAAGGCCCCCTTCTTAGTACTATCACACGGGCAACACCTGAATTTTGGAGGGAACATGTTTAAATCACAGCACCACATAATATAGACCTGCTCTTTAAAGATAACCCATATGAATGCTTGTCCAGGGGTTCATCCTAATGCCTGGCCCATGTAGGCACAGAGAATTGTCATCAAAAAGAAATCAAATATCAAAAGCACCAGCTATATAATCATATTGATGTAGAGCCTACCCATAGCTCTTCAACTAGCTGTGTGACCTCAAACAACTCCTAAACCTCTCTAGGCCTGAGCCATGGGGAAAGGTTTCTCCTTTGCAAAATAGGAGCAGCAATAATCTGATTGTGGAGATTAAATAAGAAACTATTTATAAAGCTCTTAGCATAGCACATGACACAGAGAAAGAACCTAATACATGATCACTGCCAATAATATAATTATCCATACAGGCTTACCTCCGTCTCACATGAGGTAAAAGAGTCCCCAGGGCTTCCCAGGAATTGCCTACCCAATATCCATTAGCCGTCTATCTCCTTTTCCCTTATTAATAGAACTCTCATGTTCTTAGCCAAAACAATGTTTCCAGCTTAAAAATACTACATTTCCCAGCCTCCCTGGCAGATAGTGATAGCCATGACACACGGCTCTTGCAGATGCTATAAAAACAGAAGTACCGATGTAGAGTTGCTAGATTAGCAAATAAAAATATGAGACTCCCTGCTAAATTTGAATTTCAGATGAACAATAAATAATTTTTTAGTATTAAAATACTAAATAGTCAGAAATATTGCATGGGACATATTTATACCAAGAAATTATCTGTGGATTTATCTGTAATTCCAATTTAACCGGGCATCCTAGATTGGATCTGGGAACACTTCCTGATGGTGGCACATTTGAAAAATTTCCTTAGGGAATGTGTAAGTTTGGGTTCTTCATAGAAATAGAAACAATAGCAAAGTGTGTGTGTGTGAGCATGTGTGTATTACAATATGTAAGAATAGCCTTGTGTCTTTTCCCACTTCACTACCATATGAAGCATTCTTCATGCAGCAGGCTGTGCTTTATAAGTCAGCATGATATTTTTTCCCCTAAATGTTCAAAACAGTACCTGGACACAAAACTATTATATATCAGCAGTTAACCCACCAGGCAACCTGAAAGATCCCACTCATTGCAACTGTATGTCTTTTCAACTCCTTCCAAATATCAATGCAACCACAGAGCACTGTTAGCTACTGATCTGGGCACAACTGAGAGGCCAATCAGGGCCCAGACATGAAGGGAATCCAAAATGACTTGTATACACACAGTGTACAATAACAAACAAAGACCTGTGACTTTCATTTCTGTGACAGAGCCACATTGTTTTGGAATTCATCAAAACCACTTGGAAGATGTAAACAGTAGAAGAGTAAAGGGTATGAATCTGCCAGCTGTTCCAGCCCCTTGTGGACAAAGCGAAGCTGTTTAAGTGCTGTGTATGGCTGCAGGTCAGCACCTCTGCTCCTCTGGTCAGGGGGCTGCATCAGAACTAAATTTACACTTTGACCTTGACTCTGAGTTGTACATACATAGCTAGTTCAGTGCCTTGGCCCCCAAGCTTATCCAGATGGTAAGATTTTTGCAAAGTAGTAGCTTGTCCTCACCACCTCTGGACCTCTTGCCTTCCCTACTGCTGAGCTTCATAGTCAGAGATCAAAAAACATAGACCAGCTCTTTGGCATACGTTACTGAAAAGTGATTGGGCTTCTAAGAGTTTGGCACATTATTGAGTGGAGGTAATATTTAATTCCATGCAGTTAACTTGGAGGTTATGAAAGCAAGTTCAGGACATACAAAGAACTTGCTAGAAAAAAAAATTAATTTATAGCACCAAAGAGGCAGGGAACAGTCACAGATGGTTTTAAATAATAATAAGAAAAAATAGTAGACCTGTTTTGACTTATCCCTACCCCAGCCCCTCTTTCAGGGCTGAGGAGATGGTCCAGCTGCAACACATGTCAGCACAGACAGCTGGAAGCCCAGCAGTTAGGAAAATGCCCCCGAGGCCTGACCATGCTGCAGGAGAAAGCCTGACACCTTTGTATGCTGGGACCGATGAGTTCCTGCAAGCTGTGGCAGAAGCTATTTGTGAAGCAGAGTTCTTCCATCCCAAATGCAGTGGTCCTCTCTACACATGTGCTATATGTTCTATATTTCTCTGGGTTTCTGCACTATTATTGACTTTCTCTGCAATCAGACTTTCTCCAAATAGCAAAAAGTATACCCACCAAACTTACCCCACCAATAGCCACTGGCAGGGACTGAATTGCCCCCCACCCCAACTATTCATAATGCCTAGTACCTCAGAATGTGATTGCATTTACAATAAGGCCTTTATAGAGGCTAGTAAGTTAAAAGGAGGCTGTTAGGGTGGGACCCTAATCCAATATGACCAGTGTCCTTATAAGAAAATGAAGAGACACCAGGAAAGTGCACAGAGGAAGGGCCATGTGAGGCCACAGCAAGAAGACAGCCATTTGTGGGCCTGAGAGAGAAACCTCTAAAGAAACCAGCCTGCTGCCACCTAGATCTTGGACTTAGAGCCTCCAGGACTGGGAGGAAATAAAATCCTGCTGTTTAAGCCCCTGGTCAGATTAACTAGTGCAGCTACCAACAGCCTTCCAGATTTCCTTCTTATAGCTTCCACATCTAGAGTCAGTGACCCTTTCAGTTCTACTTCTTAAGACACGCTGAGAGGCCTGGACTGGCTGAGAGTCAGGTAGAGTCCTGTACCTGGCAGGACCCAGGACTGCACCAACATCCTCCTCCATTCATTCTTGCTGATTCAGTCATGGTTGAGAGAAGCACTAGGACAGCCATGTATACAAACACGTAAACATTTATCACAAGGTGGGGGGAAGGGGGAAAGAGGAAAGGAGGGAGGGGATTGGTGTGCTTTCACCTAATGGGCACAAGTAAGGGTTCGTGGCACATCTCCTGGGTGAAGGGCACAACTACAACAGGGACTTTACCTAACAAATGAAAACCGTGTAACCTGATCATTTGTACCTTCGTGTTAATCTGAAATAAATAAATAAATAATTTACCACAGGGATTTGACTTACACAGTTGTAGGCACTGGTTAAACAGTCTCTACAAGGCTGTTTCTCTCTGTCCAATGCTGGAAAATGAAATTTGCAGGTCAGATAGCCTGGAAGGAAAGGTACATGCAAAGGGGGTGCTGGAGACTGAATTCTGTGCCCCCACCAGATTTATGCATTGAAGCCTAATCCTCCTTGTGATCATATGTGGAAGTGGTTTGTGTGGGAGGCAATCAGATCATAAGGGTGAAGCCCTCACAAATGGGATAAGTGACCTTATAAGAAAAGACATAGCCAAGGTGAGTGGATTGCTTGAGCTCAGGAGTTCGAGACTAGCCTGAGCAAGAGGGAGACCCCATCTCTAAAAATAGCCAGGCATCATGGTGGGCACCTGTAGTCCCAGCTGCTCCGGAGGCTGAGGCAAGAGGATTGCTTGAGCTCAAGAGTTTGATGTTGGGTGGCGCCTGTGGCTCAGCGAGTAGGGCGCCGGTCCCATGTGTCGAAGGTGGCGAGTTCAAACCCAGCCTCGGCCGAACTGCAAAACAGAAAAATAGCCGGCGTTGTGGCGGGCGCCTGTAGTCCCAGTTACTCTGGAGGCTGAGGCAAGAGAATCGCCTAAGCCCAGGAGTTGGAAGTTGCTATGAGCAGTGTGACGCCACGGCACTCTACCAAGGGCGATAAAGTGAGACTCTGTCTCCACAAAAAAAAAAAAAAAAAAAAAAGAGTTTGATCTTGCTGTGAGCTATGATGCCACGGCATTCTACTGAGGGTGACAAAGTGAAACTCTGTCTCAAAAAAACAACAAAAAACAAAGAAAGAAAGAAAAAGAAGACATAGAGATCCCACATAAACAGCACAAAATCAGCCATCTGTAAACCAAGAAGCAGGCTCTCACCAAGTACCTGACCCTGCTGACACCTTGAGTTTAGACTTTCAGCCTCTAGAAATGTAATAAATGTCTGTTGCCAGTCAGTCTGCAGTATTCTCTTACAGCAGCCAGACTAAGACCGTGGGGGACAGTGAGGACAAGCCAGTACTCACAGGATAGACTGCACCCATGTCCTTCCCTCACTACCTCTAACCTTGAAGATGGTGTATCCTGCAGGACTCAGAGCCAGGCCTCTTTGCCACAGAGTTCAACACCCACCTGGCCCAGGGAGTTGAAAAGCTGAGAGGGGATACAGAAGGTGCAGTCACTGCAGGCCAGCTACTGTATCACACCAGCAACATGAGCGGGCAAATGAATGACAACGTGCACGGCTGCCACAGCACAGAGCTACCAAGTGCAAAGTCAGCTTGATGCCCTCCAATGTTGAGCACAATGTCTGCTGTGGCCCATCCCAACTGAATTATACAAGGACGGGAACCCTGAGAAGCACAGTTCAACCCAGTCCAGATGACAAACGACAAAGCCACCACACGTGCTGAGCACAGCTCCTCCCTGCAGAACTGCAGGGCTCCACACAGGCAATCTGCCTTTTTTCCCCACATCCCTCTTCCCACCTAGGTCCCTCCTCACTTCCTTTCCATTTTCTCCATTATCCATGGAGGCCAAAGTGCCAAATGATTGGGAGTGTTTCAGTTAATCCTTCTTTTCAGGATCAAGAAGGGCCTGAGGGCACTGCAGCCACCCAGCCGGGCAGGGTAGACCACTGCTCTTCCATGGGCAGGAAGCCTGGGCACAGATTCCACCTTTGGCTGCTGGCACCCCCTCCACCAGTCTGGAATTGGCTTTTGATTCTGTCTTTTGGAACCCGAAATGTGAGAATGAGATAGATTATAATGATAATTTTACTTTTGCATATTTGAAAATATATCTACCTAGTATTGAGCAACATTCTTGAAATGGAGGATTTTTTCTCTTCCTTCCCAGAAAAGGCCAAGTATCTCATTGTCACAAATGGAACCTTAACAGATTCAGAGAAAGTGCTGTACCATCCTAAGAAGAGTCTAAATCCAGATCCTTTGCACACATTTCATGGACACAAATCTCACCTGTTCATCACCTCTTGTCAAGCATAATCAAAAGATAGAAAACATAAAATTTCAAGAGGAGAATTGGTCCTCACGTAGAAATACCTGTTTCCATGGTGATAGCCTATTAAGTTATAGTTTAGAACAGGGAAATGAAAACAGTACTTGACTAGAGATTTCAAATTTCAAATCTATACAATCTGTTAGAAGCTTGGGGATTGGAACATCACCAGAAGGACCTCAAATATTGGGAAGAATGGGACACGACTCATTTCCTAAGTGCCATTCCTGGCTTGGGTGGATAGGCATTATATCTAGGCTACCGGGAAGGTCGAGGAGGTAGACATGAGTTTAAAATGCTTAATGATCCTGAACTGGGGAAGCAGAGCTTTCTTTGCCCAAGTACTTCAAACCTCTAAAGCATGACTTAGAGATTAGTTATTTTACATGTGGATTTTCCTCTCTTGGGGGTCAATTAAATTCTCATTAGATCATTGTTTTGTAACTTTGGGGGCAAATTAGAATAATCTAGAGAGCTACTTTAATAATACTGATGCCAGGGTCCTTTCCCCAGAGATTCTGATTCAATTTGCACTGGTGATGGCATTTTTTAACAAAAACTCCCTAGATGATTCTAATATGCATCCACAGTTGAGATCCAGACCTGGTTAGCTAGACTATGATTCATCTGGATAAAAGGTGGGTCTTTGCTGTTCATGCTTCTATTTATAGAGTGTATGTTATGAGACCTTCATTTAGTTATATCCCTAAACCTGTCAGCAACCCTTGGGGATAGATGTTATTATGAACTCCAATTTGTGAATTAAAAAAACTAAAGTACATAAAGGTAACACATTTGCTCAAATTACATAGCTGAAAAACATACAGCTCATATGACTACATTACAACTCCTACTTGGATGGCCCTAAGCTTGTTATAATGCCCTCTCCATTACTAGGTAGCCTACTGGGCACTGAGAATGCCCACTTGACTAATACTCATCCCCTTCAAGGAAGAGGCAGAAGCAAAGACAGAAAATAACTGCATCTCATTGGCTAGCCTCTAGAAGTCTGCTAAAAAGTTCATAGAGTTTGGGTGCTGGTAGAGACCCTCAAGGGTACCTGGTCCAACCACTTCATTTTAAAGATGAGGAAATTGGAGCCCAGAAAAGTTAAGCAACCTTCCAAAATTAATAACCAGATTGGCTTCAAGGTCCCATCTGCCAGTTCTAAGCAAATCTTCTCCCAGCATCCCTTAGGCTCCTAGTTGTCATGTAGCAGAGATGAGACAAGTTTATCAGCAGCTGGCTAACATGAATGCCATGAGGATATCCCTAGGATAGGTGGCTGGTGGGATTGGGGACAATTTCATGGAGAAAGTGGCATTTAATTAGAGCCAAAATAAGTAGGCTCTCAATTGCTGAACTGAAAGAACGTTCCACGGGGAGGAGAAAGGTGGGAACAGGGGAGGTTTGTTCTGGGAAGGGAGGGTAGCATGCACTGCCTCAAGCAGAGGGTGTGTGAAGAGAAGGAAGGAGATGCAGACGAGGAAGACAGAGCCAGTGCCCCATCCGAAGGCCTGCACTCTAATCCAAGAGCAGCCAGGCATGGCTGCTGCTGTCAGTGAGCCGGGACTGCACTTCAGAAGCAGCAAGGCACAGATTGAAGGGGACAGCAATGGGGACAAGTCATGGAATCCACCCTGTCTTAAGGCAATAAAGGACAGAACTCCTGTCAAGGCCTTGGGAAGGGGAGAGAATCAAGAGGGAGCGGGAGAGTGAAGATCAACAAGCTGCAAAGGGGAAGAGGAGAATGAGGGAAAATGAGAGACATGGAAGACAAAAATCAAACCTTAACAGATGATGGAATTGTGCCTACACAGGACCTCACCCCGCACAGTAGGACCAAGAAAGAAAAGGAAAGGGTGACGGCAAGACCCTCTGGTTGGTTCTCTGAGAAATCTGCCTTCCTCTCCTAGGTGAGAGGTTGGAGGAAGAAGAAATCCCCTAAGAATGAGAAGCAGAACAGGCAAAGACAGTGGTGGCAGGAAAGGAGAGGGCAGGAGGTGGGAGGAAAGGACGAGTGGAGAGGAGAGGACTGGAAGCAGCAGGTGGAAGAGCCTAAAAGCAGAGCTTCCGTTTCCTGCCCCTTGACCTGCTTGGATAAGGGACCAAAGTGATCTCAGTGGAGATAGTACAAGGCCAGGAACAAGTGCTGGGGCTATGAATTCACTTGTACTGAAGCAAATCCTCTTGAACACATATTCCACAGCATCAGTAGAGATCGTGGAAAGAGAATTCTATTCAGGTGCTTCAGTGGAAGAGACTTTAGAGAAGGTGAGGGCAGAGCTAAGAAACTGACCAGAGATACGGAGATGCCCAGAAACCAGCAGCAGCAGGAAGCCATGACATCCCTAGGCTTGAAGAGAGGACAATGAAGGGACATCTGTTGTCACCCGAGGGACACAGCCATCATCTCCATTGTGAAGCCAACGCAGGAGAGGCAGAGAAGAAATATCCCAACTTCTCTCTTGAGAAGGGGAGAACGTGCCACGGCCAGGCTCCTGCATGCTTCCCATCAGTTGAGCACTTAAGGAAGCTGGAGGGCAAGCCAGCCCTGGGTACAACTCTCAGGGGTCAGCCTTGCCAGGCCCAGAGCAGAGAGGGGCAGGGAAGAGGCTTCAGGGAAGGGAAAGGCAAATGGAGAAGGACCAGCACACCCAGGGACACTGGCCACAGACACCACCCCTCAGTGTGCACCAGGGAAGGACGGGCCGCGCTTCCCCAGGGGAAGGCTCGACTTTGCTGCTGTAACTCTCTGGCTCTTTCTGCTCAAATGTCTGATAATTAGCATCTTTGGAACCTTTCTTCTCAAATGTCTAATAATGAGCTTCTTTGGAATCTTTGTAAAACGTATAACCATAAAAGCACAAACCTCTCATGTAAAGGCGAATCTTGTCCTTTTACACCATATTTTTCATAAAGGAACATGGGGTTTGCAACCTGGTAAAGTATTTTTTCCTTTCCAGGTGTGAGAGGAAGTTTGGGAGATGTGGTTTGGCAGGTTAACTGTTGAAATTCCCAGATATTTGAGGTTTTTCGATTTTATTGTAAGTTGACAATTTATAATTGTCTGAGTTTATGGGGCACAAAGTGATGTTATGATTTATGAATACAATATGGATAATTAAATCAAGCTAGTGAACATATCCATCTCTCAAATACTTATCACTTTTTATGGTGAGGACATTTGAACTTTACTCTTTAATTATATTGACTACACTGTGTAATAGATCTCAGAAAAAAAAATAACGCACATTCCTCCTGCAACTTTGTACCCTTTAACTATCACCTCCTCCTTCTCATCATACATTCCTTGCTTCTATAAGCTCAATTGTTTTAAATTCCACATGTAAGTGAGAGTATGCAGTATTTGTCTTTCTATGCTTGGATTATTTAAGTTAGCATAATGTTCTCTAATTCCACCAATGTTGCAAATAACAGAATTTCCTTCTTTTTCAAGGCCAAATAATATTCCATGATATATTCCCAATCCCAAGTATACCACATTTTCTTTATCCATTCAGATATTGATGGACACAGGTTGATTTTATCACTTGGCTATTGAAAATAGTGTTGCAATGAACACGGGGGTGCAGATATATCTTCACCAAATTGATTTCAAATCCTTTGGGTAAATACTCCGAAGTAGGATTGCTGGATCCCCCAGATATTTGGTTTTTTGAAGAGAAGAGAAAAATAAATCATTGTGTCACTCATTAGGCCTTTTGCCATATCAAATGCCAGAAAATTCACTAGAGGAAAAGAGAGGAAATACAGAAAGCACCTTGGGATCAAAGGTAAAGTCATAGAAGATTAGAAAAGATGGAAATGATATGACAAGTTGCAAACTTAAGGCCAGGTGCGGTGGCTCATGCCTATAATCCTAGCATTCTGGGAGGCTGAGGTGGGAAGATCGAGCTCAGAAGCTCAAGACAAGTTGCAAAACATGACAAGAGGTACGAGTTATTTGTGCAAGAACAGCATGCCATGCCTTCTTTCCATGGCCTCACTCACCTCCCCTGCACTCTGGAGACCAGTCCTCTGACCCTCAGTGGGTCTTCCACCAACACCCTCCTGACCTGCTATCCCTGGGCCCTAATTTGATAGGGTGCTAAGATTCCATCAAATCAAAATTGCATCATCAGTTTAAAAGTAGGTTTTGTTGAGAAGAAAAAGACACTATGACACCATATGTACAGATTGATTTTCCTGAAACATAAAATTAGAAAAAATCTTCCATCACACTTCAAATTTTCCAACTTATAGGGTGCCAACTAGGAGTTGTTTTCTTGATTATAGTGATTCTTGTGAAAGTGCCAATGAGTCTTAGTTAGCTTGGGGAGAATTTCTCTTTTCAAAAGAGTAGCCTGCTAACTTAAATAACTCTCCCATTTGTACAACAGGGAAGAAGGGATATTTTTGATTCAAGAAAACATCTTCAGCCATTTGGCATCCTATTTCCAAATAGAACTGCTTCCAGACTTTCATCTCACAACTTCAGAGAGTTTTAATGCATTACCCTTTTTTCCCAAGAATATCTGCTAAAGTACAATAGAAAGGGATGAACATCAACCCTCTATCCAATCCAGCATCAGCAAGGCCTCCCAGAGTCACCTGGGAACTAACAGTGATTTTTGGCGAAGCGACATCAATGATAATGAAATATGATAAGCCCCTTTTAACATAAAAGGTAGTCCTGCTACCTCTAAGCCCAGATGAAAGCTCACCTGTGACCATTGTTAAGAAAGAGAAAGGATGAGGGCAGTGCCTATGCCTCAGTGAGTAGGGCACCAGCCCCCATATACCAAGGGTGGTGGGTTCAAACTCGGCCCCAGCCAAACTGCAGCAAAAAATAGCCGGACGTTGTGGCAGGTGCCTGTAGTCCCAGCTACTGGGGAGGCTGAGGCAAGAGAGTTGCCTAAGCTCAAGAGCTAGAGGTTGCTGTGAGCTGTGACACCACAGCACTCTACCCAGGGTGACAAAGTGAGACTATGTCTCAAAGAAAAACAAGAAAGAGAAAGAATTATACATACAGGACAAGGGATTAGGGAATTTTATAGACCAAATGTTGCATCCTCCCAAAACTGGTATGTTGAAAACCTAAGCCCCAGTGTGATGGTATTTGGAGGTGGGGCCTTTGAGAAATGATCAGGTTATGGGGGTGGAGCCCTCATGATTGAGGTTAGTGCCCTTATAAAAGGAGGCCAGAGAGCTAACTAGCTCTCTGTCATATGAGAATTTAATGAGAAATTGGCTACCCTCACCGCAGAAGAGGGCCCACACCAGAACATGACCCTGCTGCCACCCTAATCTCAGACTTTTAGCCTCCACAACTGTGAGAAAAGAATTTATGCTGTTCATAAGCAACTGTAGTTAGGATATTTTATTCTAGTAGCCCAAACTGAATAAGACAGGGAATTTGCTTTGTCATGAAGACCAGGGAAGTCTTGACCTGAGATAAATAATAAATAGAGATCAACTAGTCAAAGAAGGTGGGGAAAGTATATGCAAAGGTCCTGTGGTAGAAAGGGCCATGATGAGTAGGAAAGATGCAAAGAAGTCAGTGTCACTGGGGGCAGGGAACATGAGACAAGATGGGCCTGGGATTTGAAGGGTCATTCCACACAACATAGTCAATGTTCGGGAATTGTTTTTTGTTCACTTGCTTACTTTCTAGCCTTCAAGCAAGAGAAAGCTCCTGACACATTTTAAACAGGAAGGCAGCATAAGCAGACTGGCCTTCCTAGATGATCACTCTGGCTGCAGCATAGAGAATGAAGCACGGGGGGAGGGGAGGATGATGTGGAAAACAAAGTAAGAGAACATTACAATAGTCAGTTGAGAGATGATAGGAGCTTGAGCCATAGTGGAAACAATGGCCAGATTTGAGAAAAAGAGATGTAGAAGGGAAAACCATTGGGCCTGGAGACAGATTGGAAAATGGAGGGAGAAAGGTAAGCCTAAAAAATAGCCCCTACATTTCTGGGCTATGCAACTTGGTGGAAGAACCATGTTGAGAGAAGAAGATGATGAGTTTGGGTTGGGGTAGACTGTGTTTAGGATGCTCTTGAGAAATCCGAGAGGAAAAATTCAGGAGGAAGTGGCTGAGCAGGTTAGAGTGAGGCCAAGGCTGGACATGGAAATCTGGGAGCCATTTGCTGGAATTTAGTTAAAACCATGGATGCAAGCAGAGAAAGTATAGGTTCAGGGAGAAAATAGAGTTGGGTAAAGTAGAAAATGCCTAAAAGGTAAGAACATGGTCAGAGGTGTAGGAAGAGAACAGGGGCAGAGGGAGGGGGCGCTCCCAGAACCCTACTCAAGAGAACTTCCAGAAGGACAACATGGCCAAGGATCCCAGAACACCAAGAGGTCATGAAAGATGAGGCCTGAAGATAGGTCCACTGGCATGGTGGATACAGAAACCATAGTTGAGCTTGGTTACGAAAATAATTATTAATAATAAAAGAATTCTCAAGAACAGTTCTCTGGTTCAAAACCAATTTGTTTTTGAGGAGAAAAATATATGGCCTGAAAACATGTTTTTCCTGAATTTGCTCTTATAATGAAAAATAAATATTCTGCACTTCAGTGATCTAGGGTCGATCAGGTTGGAGACTTGTAGGTAACTCTTACAAGTGGATGAGGAAAAGGTGGAGTAGAACCAGATTAGGAAAGGGAGAGTGTCTCATGGTACTGAGCTGGCAGAATCTGAGTCCCCTCTGCATTAGGTTCCTAGGGTTGCTGTAATATTCTCTAATGGTGCTAGATGCTGTAAGGTAAAAATCGAGGTGTTGACAAGGCTGCCCTCCCTCCAAAGGCTTCCTTGCCCCTTTCAGCTTCTGGTGGTTCCTAGGGCTCCTTGGCTTGTGGCACCTAAGTGTAATCCTTGCCCCTGATACCATACATGCTTCTCCCCTTCTCCTCCTATACACAGACACTTGTCATCAGATTTAGCCACCCCCCCAATCCAGGATGTTCTCATCTCAAGATCCTTAACATAATTATATCTACCAAGACTTTTTTCCCTAATAAGGTCACATTTTCAAATTTTGATGGACATATCATTTGGGAGCCACCTATAATCCTAGCACTCTAGGAGGCTGAGGCAGGAGGATCCCTTGAGTTTAGGAGTTCGAGACCAGCCTGAGCAAAAGTGAGACCCTGTCTTTACTAAAAATACAAAAATTAGCCAGGTTTTGTGGTGGGCACCTGTAGTCCCAGCTACTCGGGAGACTGAGGCAAGAGGATTGCTTGAGCCCAGGAGTTTGAGGTTACTGTGAGCTAAGCTGATGCCACAACACTCTACCCTGGGCAACTGAGTGAGACTTTGTCCCCACTCCCCCCTCAAAAAGGCACTTGTTTGCTACAGTATTTTTTGGTAATATTTTAATAATAATAGGTGGAATCTCTGTCCTCCAAAGAGTTCATAAAACTCTATGTATGCGTTTAACTTGTCCTCACAAGATTTCAGAGAAGCACTTTCAGATATCACTTCACCATATGTTTGGGGAAACCAAGGCATGAAGATGATGAGTGAGTGCTTTGCCATGTTTCAGACACAGGTGAATTATCTGTTCACATCATCACAAAAGACACTTAAGACTTAAAATTGTTCTTTAAAAGTTAGTCTGTAGCCGAGAAAAGAATAGGGTGCAGAGTTTGTTTTCTGGGTTCAACGTTTTCTCTTGTAAATCCATCGTTCCCCAGTTGGTAGTAATTAAGTCAGCTTGTTAAATACTCACCTTTCCATCCTGTCTCAGACTCCCAGAATCAGGATCTCCAGGTGGTAGGGCCATGGCTTTGTTGAGCTGCAGCCCCCACTTTCTGAGGCTCGATCCCATTAGGGTCCCCCTGCTGTGGGCCCTCTGGGAGCTCTGCTTGGCTGCCTCTTACCCTGGTTCCTGGACCATCTGGCAGTTCCAGGTTCTATCTGCACATGTTTTTGATCATCCATTTCCACCTAATAGGAAGCAAATGTATTTTCTCTCCCTTACAGTTTTCTTCATAATGCTTTCTTTTCACCATCTTACTTTATTGGGAGAATACAGTCTGTAATACCCGTAACATTCAAAATACATGTTAATGGACTATTTGCATTTGATAAGTACAAATGCATTTGATCAGTACAAGGTTTCCAGTCAACAGCAAGCTATTAGTAGTTAAGTTTTAAGGGAGTCAAAAGTTATACATGGATTTTTGGCTGCACATGGGGTCAGCACCCCTAAGCACTGTGTCAATGGTCAACTGTGCTGACGTTTGATTAAGGATGTGAGAGTTGGTTTTGCTGGAAAAAAGTGGGAAGAATGTGTAGGTATCAAATGTCTCCAACAGGCCAGTGGAGGAACAAGAAGCTCTAACTGGAAAGAAAACAAAGACGACAACTAACTTTACCCAGCTTGTTAGGATTAGGCTGACCCCAATCAAGAGACTATGCATGATTACTTAATAAGAGTGACTCGAACTTGTTATTTTTTTTTTCCATGAGTATAATTCTAGCTTCTAAGAAATAAGGCTCCCTGACCTGGAAATGTGAAACAGCAGTCCCCTAATAAGGTGGGGAACTGGTGCCAGTTTTTCCAGGCTATCAGATGAGCATCTTTCATATCTAGGGCATGGATAATAGTAGGCTTACTCCATTTCATTATATCTGAAATTCTGCAGTGCTTTTGCTTACACCCCAGGGCCACCTCTATAATTTCAGCTTGTGCCTTAAGATGGCTCTCCCCTTGATAAATCACGCTGGTAATGTGAAATCACTTTTTAAGCTGGGAAGGAACTGAATGTGTAATCGAAAAGCTGTACTCAATTTGCTCAGCCCAAGAATCTGACAGTTCGAAGAGTAGAAAAGTGCTTCTTACCAGGAATGTGTAGTGAAATGGATTAGAAAATCAAGGCTGTTATTGCAGATGCCACTTTACAGGTCGTGAGCACCCCTGACACCTGCAGTATAACCCCATCGTTTGGCTGAGAGGGGACTGTGACCACGGTTTCAAGTCACCTTCATTGTATTTTCCCCCAAAACTGAAGATAAGAATTGGATTCAGAGTTAATTCCTTTATCCTTATTAATGTAAAGAAAATGAACCTATTTACCAGGGAAGTCAGAGATTCAGCTAGATTTAGTAAGATCCTATAACAAAATGTTTCCAAGAATAATAGAACCAATACAGAACGTGGTATTCTAAAAGTGTGTTCAATTATGCATCAGATTAAAATGAAATATAAATTATAGGTGAAAGTGTATGCAACAAAAAGATTTCCAAGTGATCCACTCACTTATACAAAGCCATATTCAGTATGTCAGAATACTTTTTATTTTATTTATTTTTTATTTTTTTTCAAATGAATATAAGGGTAGGCAGCGCCTGTGGCTCAAAGGAGTAGGGTGCCGGTCCCATATATTGGGGGTGGTGGGTTCAAACGTGGCCCTGGTCAAAAACTGCAAAAAAAAAAAAAAATTAATATAAGGGTACAATTTTTAGGTTACGTTATATTCTCACTTCCACGGTAAAGTTCCATTTGTAGAAGAGCCCCTCACCCAGGGGCGTGTTATACACCCTAACAACGTGCACATTAGTTGAGATCCTGCCTCATGCCCTCCCTCCTTCTGCCAAATGCCCTAAAAAGATGGAACGCTTCACGAATTTGTATGTCATCCTTGCATAGGGGCCAGGCTAATCTTCTCTGTATTGTTCCAATTTTAGTACATGCACTGCCGAAGCAAGCACAGTAGGTCAGAATTCTGATATACTAAGAGTATCTGATGATCTCTTGACGTTTGTCAATATGGGTCTGACAGGTAGTCATAAAATAACAACAACAACAATAATAATACCTAACAGAAATGCTTATCATATGCCAGAGGCAAAGTGAACAATCAATCAATTTATGTTAGGCATTGTCACAGTTATCCCATGTAACTGTTACAATCCTATGAGTTATATACACTTATTATATACATTACCATTTTGCAGATGAGGAAACTGAGGTTCCAAGACTTTAGATAATTTGCCCAAGCTCCTACACCCATATGTGATAAACCTGAGCCGTCAACTTATTTCTATCGGAACTGGGAGCCTGTGCTTTGCATTGCTATGCTCTAGTGCCTCCCTGCTGCCCACATTGTCCATGTTTGGGATGTATTCTTACATCTTATTCTTAATTATGAGACTGAAAGTAAAAAAATTCATATAGATTATATGTGCACATTTTACCATTATGGTTGAGAGTATGGGCTTTAAAACCAGCCCTGCTATTTCCCAGATGTGTGACCTTCCCCAGGTTATATAACCTCACTGTGTCTCCATTTTCTCACCTGTAAATGCAAATAATAATATAATACTTCCCTCATAGAACTGGTGAAAGAAAAAAATTAAAGTCCAATGAGCTTTCTATAAATACTACCAATTATTATTACTAAAAGTACTTACTACTTAAATATACATAGGCTCTCTGTGGCACACTTGCCTAGATAGTCGGTGTTTGTTAGAAGTTAGAGTAAAGTCTGAAGAACATCTTTTCAACTGGGAAAGGCACCATCATCCTATCTCGTGGCTATAAATTCTAGAAGGCTGAGCATGCCTCAGCCCTGGGAATGATGATGGGTGGAGAAAGCCTTATGTCACCGGGAAGGGACAGTCTGTGGTATCAAGTACGTTTTGCCTTTGGGAGTTGCAGACACTGATGACCACATGTGAAGCCAACTTAGGACCAGGGTCCATTTTACGCTGAGAACACATTAGACTGTCATTTCAGCTATAGCCACAGCTATTGCATTCATAACCACTCCTAGATAGGGAGGAGGCTTTTGCCTTCATTGGAGAGATTTGAGACCTGCCAGGAGGTATTAACCCCAGATTTATCATTCCACCATCACAGCTTCACCTTTCTACCTCTCAAAGGTCCTCTTTCCTGAAAAATCCACTAACAGGATTAAATATGCCTGGAGGGTTCCAAGCCTTAGCAGAACCCACCTTGATTGGCTACTCAGCTATCATCCTCTCCAAGCTTCCAGATGAAAAGTAAAGCACTTCCAGGAATTGCACCCAGGAGAGGGAAGGAGCAGGCAATGAAACCAACATCGGGGCTCTGTCCTGGGTAGGTCTATGTCCAAACCCCCCGGGCATTAACACTACATCTTGCCTATGAAGGGACATTCAGTAAAATTGTTAACTGTGTGTTCCTTTATCTATGAGAGCATACAGAAAAAACATCTGAGGCCAATGGTACCCCATCTTCTCATGCCTGCCTGATGATTATAGGAATAGTCTCAGACTTCCCAGAATGAATAAAGGGCCTGATTATTAAATTATGTTTGTCATTAAACCCTTAGGGATTGACACATTTAAGTCTAACTAGACATCAGCAACTCTACTTGACAACTGCTGCTGGGGAGGTGACTGTTCAGTAATCCTAAACATTTATCCTCCTTCCTTAGACAGAAACACACTCTTACCGTGGGCTGAGTTATCAGGGCTTAAGGAAATGTAGGTTCCTCTCAGGTAGGTTAACTATCATCCATCGGTTGATGGCACTACCTTCAAATTCTTGGATGTCAATTTTTTTCAATTATTTTTAAGATGAAGAGACAAGAGGGAAACTGAATTTGGTGCATAGAAGAAATTCTCTCTCCTGCTCTTTGTACTTTGAATGAAAAGGTTTCTTTACCCAACAAAAGGACATTCAAGATTCATACCTAAATGTTAACTTTGAAAACTAAACTGTTTTATCTTCTTTGCTTTTCTTTCCTCTAAAGAATGTTTACTCAGTTTTTAATATAAAGTCTCATAATTAGTTTTCACAAAACAAAATCTTATGGCCTTGTGGGTTTTCATTTTGTGATTTATTGAGGAAGAAACTGATTACTAAATGGTTTTGCTGATACCTATATGCATCCTTGCTCAATCCCCCACCCTTGAAAATCACATTTGGATTTTTCAGGCCTGTCCTATCTATTTGGTTTTCTAGTGTCAGACATATAGGGGTAGTAAATGTGTCAGAATGCTGATGACAGACAGAAACCAGTTCAGAATGCTTGCTTTCTTCTCCTTTTCTAATGCAGTGTGTAGAATTCACAAACTATCAGCCTAGACCAAGGGCCCAAATTTTGCCAAAGCCTGAAGAGCTTTGGTTTCTTCTCCTTACTGGGGAAGCCCGCAGAGGGAGGACACAGGCATATGGCAGTGACAGCTGGCTCGGGAGTCCCAAATGCACCTGGAAACCTCCTCTCCTGGCTGCTAAGAAAGCACACTTTGGAGCAGGGATTTGGCTTAGAATCTTGAATTATCCCTTCCTAGCAGGCAGGACTTGAAAACATTGTTTCCTAGCTTCCTGGGCCTCTGCTTCTCCATTTATAGAACTATGGATTGGAATAGGTCCATCACAGATTCGTACTGAGAATCAAACAAGACCTCATATGAAAGCAAATGGGAAAAGATGTTTAATCCATGTTAATTTCCTGCCTCCGCTCTGGCAATTGACAGGTCTCTTTGTAAACCATTCTCCTTTTCAGAATCTTAATCTAGTCTTGTCCTTGGCTGCTAACCTCAAAGAAATTATGATTTATGAAGGTTCGGGGCAGAATAATTTAAAATTTTTTGTAGCTACCAGCAAGACTGACTTAAGCAATACATGCAGAACAATAACTATTAGGTGTATAATGTGTTGAATGGTTCTCCCTCCACACACATGAAGACATGGCCATCCCCTCGTGCCTGGAACCTATGAATGTGATCTTATTTGGAAAAGAAAAGAACAATCTTTGCAGATGCAATGAAGCTAAGGATCTTGAGATAAGGAGCTATTCTGGATGATCTGGATAAACCTAAATGCATTGACAAGTGCCCTGTAAGAGACAAAGGGAAATGACACAGACAGGACATAGAGGAGGACGTAATGTGACCACAAGAGACAGACTGGGGTGTGGCTGCCCCAAGTCAAGGAATATGGACAGTCACCAGGAATTAGAAGAAGAAAAGAACAAATTTTCCCCTGGAACTCCAAAAGGAGTGCAGTCCTGCTAGGTTTTGAACTTCTGGCCTCCAGCCTAAAGAGAAGAAATTCCTGTTGCTGCCATCTACTAGATCTGTGGTACTTTGTTACAGCAGCTACGGGGAACTAACACAAGTTGCTACCATTACTATTAATAAACACAGCTTGGTTTTATTTAATTTTACATATTTACTTTTTTACCCTTGATATAGAAAAGGTAGAAAAGTCTCTACGCTTGGTAGGAAAGGTTTCTAAGCAGAACCCTTACTGAAACAGTGGCAGCTGAGATGGGGGTCAAGGTGGACACAAGAGTTCTCAGAACACTGGAGTCATAGTCGGTCTTTCTGCTTCGAATCACCAAACGTATCCTATGAGTACTGTGGAGAAATAGGAAGAGAAAGGATGTTTTCTTTTTTTGAGACAGAGTCTCACTCTGTTCCCACCCGGGTACAGCAATGGCTACCTTAATTGTAAACTAGCTCACTCTTCTTTGTTCCAACTCATTCAGTGTACTTTTTAATTTTCCTCTTTTTCTGAGGGGAGGGGATGGTTTCCCTTGCCGAGAATGGGGTCTTTGGTCCCCATTCTTCCTGCATCCACTCTTGCTGAGGCTGGTCTCAAACTCTTGAGCTCAAGTGATTCTCCCACCTCAGCGTCCCAGCATGCTAGGATTACAGGCAGGAGCCACCGCACCCAGACCAAGAAATGATATTTAAAGGAAGTGTTTACCTTCACACTTGCCTGTTCATTTTGGTGGTGCCTGTGAGAGTATGAGCCAATACATTTGATGGTCTTACTAGTGGAGGATTTTCTAGCCCAATCTGATAATCCCCCCAAATCCAGTAGACAGTGATAATGAAGTCACCTTGTGACTCCACCTCCCAGCATCATACTCTTAAATAAAAACTAAAAGGTTGGCTCAATTCTCTGACCTTCTTTTAAAAGTCCATGTATCACCATTTGGCATCTTTAAGTTTGACTCATTCAGGATATTGTGTTCTTTTCATGAGCACACAGTGAGCTAAGGTTCTCTCAAGGGTATAGCTGTGTGCTTAGGAAGGAAGGTTTAGATTTTCTTCTTAGCTGTAATCATTGACAATGAACTTTCTCATTAAAAAGGAAAAAAACAATTTTGCTTTTTCCTAGGGGTGTAGTACAACTGGAAGATTTGAGTACACCAAGAAAAAAAATATCAAATTGAATGTAAAAGTGGTATTGAGAATACTTTAGAACTTTTGAGTGACAGAGGGGTGCTTTAGGTACCTGTGCTGTTATTAGGATTAGAATTTGGGGCCATTGTCTTACATGTTAGTTCAAATGAGGTAACAGGCTGGGGATAGGCAGACAGACTCCAGCATCTATTATGTACTGCTGTGAATGCCTTAGCTTGTTTGCAGTTCCTTTAGTAAGTACATGACCTTTTATCTAAGTCAATACTCCCTCTTTTTTTTATTTCTTCCACTTATTTGATATATTCTTATCTTCTTTTCCATAAAATGCAAGAAAGCCTCAGATAGAAAGCACTTGTAGCTATTTTGACTCTATTTCTTCAGGGGAAAGTTTCATATATGTACCTCTGCCTCTAAAAATAATCTCCCCCTGGAGACTAAGTGGCTTATTATGGGTGAAAATCCTAACTTCACTTGTTTCTGTACCTCTGTTTCCAGCACATATAGGTACTGGATAAATAGTAGTCGGATCCTGAATAAATAACAATAAATAGTAGCTGGTTCCTGAATGAATATGTATGAATATATACATCGAGTATCATAAATAAAAGTCATTAATCAAGCTAGGTGCAGTGACCTCACACCTGTAATCCCAGTACTTTGGGAGGGTGAAATGGGACGATAACCTGAACCCAGGAGTTTGAGACCAGCCTGAGCAACATAGCAAAGACCCAGTCTCTGCAAAATATTCAAGGATTAGCTGGACTCGGTGGTGCACACCTGTTGTCCTGGCTTCTCAGGAGGCTGAAACAGGAGGATTGCTTGAGCCTAGGAGTTTCAGGTTACAGTGAGCTGTGATTGTGCCACTGCACTCCAGCCTAGACAACCCTGTCTCAAAAAAAATAAGGAAAGAAAGGCATCACATGTATATGTCATGAAGCAAAGAATAAGACTTTAGTAAGCAGCAAGCAAGAAAGGAGTGGACATGTGCAGAGCACCACAGAGTGATCAGCAATTCGCCAGCACCCACTGCCAGCAGAGACATGAAGTGAGCACGTTCTGTTGGAAAAACGGCACCAATAGACTTGCTTGCCTCAGGGTTGCCACAATCTTCAATTTGTTAAAAGCATGATATCTACAGAGTGCAATAAAGTGAAGTGTGGTAAAATGAGGCAAATAATATACTTCACAGGACACGTTTGGAGGATGCTACCGAAGATAGTGACCACTAGGTTTTTAATAGAAATGTCTTCACTTTGAAACAGGATAGCACACTAAGCAATATGAAATGTATCTTATTTAATCAGTACCTGGTTACTTTTATGCACCTTAGCATCTCTCCTTGAGAATTAATAGACCCTTATTCTAGTTCTCAAAGAAGATTCTTGTGAGTTTAGCTCGATGAATCTGACGCCAAGAACTTGGTCAGTTTACCCCTTTAGTGAACTAAAATGTTAAGTTTCTAAACCTGCAGCAAAGGACTCAACCTCATAAAGTCTAGGCTGAAACAGTTCAATCTGCTTTTGTCTAGTATGGGTCTTCTAGACTCAGGCCACCACCTCTCTTGCTAATCTTTGTCTGTTGTAGCCCAGGACCTCTTGTCCTGTCACCATCACCGCACTCTCCCCTGGTATCTCGTGTTTTTCCCTACCTTGAGCCACAGCTCACCAACTCCCAAATCCGTGTGTTCAGCTCCACCTTTCCCCTGACTTCCAGCGTGGCGTTTCTGACTGTAGTCATCATCTGTATTGCAGTACCCTAGAGGCATCTCAAACTCAGTGTTTCCCAAACTGAGGTCAACCTTTCCCTCTAACCTGTTCTTTCTCCTGAAATATTTAATCTCAGTTTCTATCACCAATTTGTCATTCCTAGTTTCCATTTTCATACGCATACATGATAAGGTCTCATCCAACTCACATCTGGCTTTAACTCTTGTTAAGCCACAAAAGGAAGTCTTCCAGCAGCCTGTCTTCGATTCAAGCTTTCCCTTTAATTTGCTCGTTTGCTTCCTTACAATTCACCCATTCTGGAGGAAGTGGATAAATCCAGGAGGTGAGACCAGAATACAGCTTGACTACCACCCTTGAAAGCATCCCCTTGCCAATCCCCAGCCAGTATCACAAACCAGATTGTACATTTTGACGTTCTCCTCAGAAGGAGTTCCTTGGCCCTCAAGGACATTCACTTATAAGTGAACCGCTTATAAGTCTTAGCATGAAACCAAAGCAGGAGCTTAATTTCTCCATGGAGTCCTGGTCTTCCCCAGAAGCTCATCAAACTTCCATAACCCATGACATTAGCATCTTATGTTCTACTCCACTGCCACCCTCACTGTGCCCCTAGCTGGAAGTTCAAAGCCCAAGTTCCCTCTCTTGCTGTCTCTTGCCTCAAGGATGTACAGTGCTGGGATGATTGCTTGGGTACTTACAGCATAACACTTAACCATGTTTATTCCATAATTATCCGAGAAGGAGGGAAACTATTAACAATATTTATTGAGCACCTAGTATGACCCAGCTTTTTTATTAGATTTATTAGCTTTACATACACGATATTATTTCATCTTCATACCCGCCCTTTGAAAGGGGTAGAATCATCTCTAGCTCACACATAAGGAAATAATTTAGAGACATGACGTGCCTTGTCACAAGGTCACACAGCTAATGAGGGGCAGAGCAGGGAGTCACCCCTCATCAGTCTGACTCCAACATCTGTGTTCTACCCTCTCCAGCATGCTGCCTCATGTTTATTTATATGTCTACCTCCCTCCCACTGACTGTGAACTCCTTGGCAGTGACTAACAGTAATTTGTCGTTGTACCCCCGCTGCATCTGTCACACTCTTATGTAGGGGATCAAATAACATTTCTCCATGAAAGAGGAAAGGAAAGGAGGAAAAGTAAAGGCCCTGGGTTCTGCCTTGCATTTTGTAAGTACTTAACAAATGTTTATGAATGAACACCAAGGTTTCAGAGAAGCCCTGGAAGCTTCCCCTGAGGGCATTGAGCGATCTGATTGGCAGGACTCAATTTATCAGCCTCCCCCAGGCAAGCTTGTGAAACAGCAAGAATAATGGCACTGGATCTAATGTAATTTTAGATGAATCCATTAGAGTCCTTGCACTGCTGGAAACTGGGACGTAGAATTAAAGTGCCCTTTATAATTTATACTCAAACGCAAATGGGATGTGGAAAGTGAACCCTTGCTTTCTATTCTGATGCCTTTTCCTCTGGCCCTGGAATTGGTTATCGAATGAACAGAGCTTCTGTGGGGGAGAAAAGCGGGGTGATTTAGGAGCAACCCTTACCCCGTGCAAGAGCTAGATGAACTGACCCACCCAGCTCTCCACTAGACGTTCAAGTTTACAATTCTATTGTTTGGGTAACAGGAGGCAGGGATGGGCAGCCAGACTGAGAGAGCAGCTGTCTGATGACATGCCATTGGGTTCCCCAGAGCATATTTCACTGTGGCCCTGCATCCTGTCACTGAGACACCGTAATAAATCATGGCGCATGAAGGTGTCGATGTTTCCAGAGCTGCTGTGTGTAAGAGGAGGAGGACGTCCTACTCTCAGCCCGAAGAGTAGGACGTCCATATCCAAGGAGCTCCCCTTACGTTAGCATGCACGAGGAGATTTCCAGGTTTCTGCATGGGGCAGAACAAAGAGAAAGAGAGAGAGAGAACATTTTAAATTTATGCCATTATCTCATCTCTGCTAAGAAATTAGGAGGATTGAAAAGTTAAAGACTTCCAAAGCAATTCTCCATCTCTTCAGACCTCATAGGGTTTGGGATCACATGATTTCAGAGCCAGCAGGGAACTGTCACGCATCTTTCTTATTTTGTAGATGAGGGAGCTGGAACCCACCTGCGGAAGGACTGGAAGAAGCAGAGCCCAGTCCAAACTCAGGAGCAGAGAGCTGACATCGCCTGGAGTACTCAGTTCTACTCTGTTTTCTTACTTCTGCCAGTATTTTAGGACTTAGCTTCTTGCTCTGTAAAATAAGAATGACAATTCCTACTTTCTACAGACTTGTTCCAAGAATCAAATGAGACAATAAACGTGGGATGAAAATGCTTTGCAAATTGTAAGCCATGTTAGGTATTATAAACCTCTATGCAAATGTAGGCACTATTAACACTGCTGACACTAAAATGTATGTATCCTTTATTTTGTCATCAATATAAATAAATAATGCCAGATTTCTACTCGTCATTGATGGCTTTTCAGTAGACATTTGCTTTCCAACCCCCAGATAACAATTCCTCTAATTATAAGCCTTTTTTTCCTTACTATAAAAAGTAATACTCACTCATTATAGAATTTTAAAATGCCAAAAGACATAAAGAAAAAAATGTCATCCACAGTTCCCTAACGAAAAGAAAATCACTATTAATCTTTTGATATATTTCCTTCCAGCTTTTCCCACGTGTTCTTAGCAGAGTTACGATCTTACTGAATTACATATTCTATTTCTAATTTTTTTCGTTTAACATTATAATTTATGTATTTTCTCATGCTCCTGAAAATTACTTCCTTTTAATTTCAAAATATTAAAGAGGTACAAATGCATTTGTTACATGGATACACTTAGCTGAAGTCAGGGTTTCATTGTGCCTGTCACCCGGACAATGGTCATTGTACTTGACAGGTAAGTTTTTAATCTTTCACCCCACTTCCACCTTCCCCCTTCTTAGTTTCCGATATGTCTTTTATGTCTCTTTATGCCTGTGTTTACCTCTTGTTTATTTGTGAGAACATACGGAGTTTGTTTTGCCATCCTTGAGATACTTCACTTATGATGATGGTCTCCAGCTCCATTCAAGTTGCTGTGCGACATGATTCCATTCCCTTTTACAGCTGGGTAGTACTCGATGGTGTACAAATACCACTTTTTCTTCATCCACTTGTGAACTGATGGACACTTAGGTTGATTGAAAACTACCTTTAAAATCCTTAATGATCATATAGCATTTAATCCTATGAATATACCATAGACTATTTAATCATTCCTTCCTAGTATTGCAAAAATTCACTGTAAATAAAGCTTTATTGTATCTCAATTTATGAACAACCTATTAGAATAGTTTACTAGAAATAGAATCCTAAAAATCTGAATTTTCCTAAGATTTTGATATTATTTGTTAAATTGCTTTCAAGAGTTTATTAATTTACAACTAGCCCACCTAAGGTATATTAGTTTCCCTGAAGTGCTATAACAAATTACCACAAACTAGATGGTTCCAGACAACAGAAACTTATTTTCTCACAGTTCTGGAGGCAAGAATAGGAAATCAAGGTTTCATCAAGGCCATGCTCCCCCTAAGTCCCCAGGGAAGAATCCCACCTTGCTTTTCCTAGCTTTTCATGGTTGCCAGCAATCCTTGGGGCTCCTTGGCTCATGGCAACATAACTCCATTCTTCCTCCTCTTTCCATATCTTTCACCCCTATGATTCATGTATATCTGAAATTCTTTCCTTATAAGAATGCCAATGTCTGGAATTAGGGCCTGCTCTAATGCAATGATTTCATCTTATCTTGATTACATCTGCAAAGACCCTATTTCTAAATAAGATCATATTCAAAGATACATTGGGTTGAACTTCAACGTAACACTCGAGGGGACACAGTTCAATCCACAGTAAGTGGTATGTGCAAGGTCCCATCTTATCACGTGGTTTCCAGCCATATCATGTCATGTTTTAATTGCATCACTTGCATACTCAAGACGGACAATGGATTTCCACAAAGATCTTCATCATGATGAGCATAGTGGTATGACTACATTGTAGGTTTTTTTCTTTTTCTTTTTAGGTTAGAGTACATTTTACATAACTAGGCTTGGTAGCATCTTGATTTTGAGAGCACAACTGATCTACCTTTGACGTGTACCTGTATGCCATCCCTGCTATGGGTGCAAACCTACCCAGAACCCTGGAGAGGAGCTTCTATCAGGGACTGTTCTGAAAAGGAGAAAGCTCAGGAGTTTAAGAATGAGAGTTTAGGAAGCTCAGGACTTTGGCACTGTGTCACCTTGAGCAACGTACTTCATGTCTCCAGCCTTGATTTTCTCCTCTGTTAAATGAGAATACAAAACAAGGATGAGTTAAGCACTTAGCCCAGCACATAATAAATACACAGTCTCTGTTAGCTACGGCTAGTCATGGTGATTAATGCTGTCATTATTGTTGTCATTATCATCCTGATGCTGGGCCTTCCTAGTTTTTCTATAATAAGGCTCTGTTGCCTTTCCCTGGCATGCCATTTCTGGGCACTGTTCCTGGGGCTCGAGTATTTTCTGCCTGGGCTCTGACTCTACAAACACAGTCATTTATTGTCTGTGTTTCCAATATGTACCTTGCCTGTCTGGTTTCTTACTTACCCATATGTCTCTAGGTTCCCTGCAGGGTCTTGAGATCTGCTACCAGATTTTTCCCTCATGCTTGTGGGTATTCTCCACTATAGAACTAAGCCCTCTGTGCCTCATCATATTTCAGAACTCCAAACTTGACCTGCACATCCAGAATTTGCTTCACACAGGAGTCCCCCTTCCCGCTCTGCCATCAGATATTGCCAAGTGTATTCCTTTAACCCGCCCTTCCCTTGTAATCATTATGGTACATTGTGATTTTTCTTGCTGACCGGTGTCTGGACAATACCAGGCCCAGATCCTTTCTCTTAGCCTGTCCAGTCTCTTCTCTTTTCAAGTCCTGGATTCAGCAATTAACTTCACTAGAATTATCCACATTCTTAGCTTTGAAAACATCCTTCAGTATCTTATACAATAATTCCTAGAGTAAAAAAACTAAAATGACATTTCCTCCAGATTTGACATCATAGAGAATGGAACAGGAAAAAAAAGAACAGTCAATGGTAACAAGGCCTGGGACCATATAATAATAGTATTCTCTCCCAATTCTAGCCAGGTGACAAATTACTTACTTCACTTAATAAGGTGAAGGAATTATGAAACTCATCTATACATATTTTATCCTGTGTATTTGTTTCTTGAGGGGGCCTGCTTAGGGTAACTACAGTAAAATTCATTAAAGATGACTTTTATCTTTCTTAATGTCTCCTTGACCTCCCTTCATGCATATTCATTATGTCATTAACAGAAAGTCCCTGCTCCTCAAGACAGCAGGTATAGGACAATGAAGCTGCCACAACCCAGAAGTGTGCGGTAAAGTATCACACTTTAAATGATGATGTTCCACACACCCAAAGCTTAGTTTTATGGTTCAGCCTCATCACCCTACAGCACTATACTTAACATGGTCTAAGTGGAGCCAAACATCTTCAAATATTCAGACACCAGAGCTGCTCCTGTTGTCCGTTCCAGGGCCCCATAAGAATAAGATCTTTTAATTCAAGAAAACAGCTATGGAATTTCAAGAAGCAGTTAAAAATGTCAAGACTTTTGTTTTGATCAAGGCAAATTTCCAGAGGCAAGAGAAATGACGCCATACTGGATCTGCCCCCGCTCTCCAGGTGTAGCTCATTTCCATGGTTTATAATTCATAGTTATTAATGTTATATCACATGCCCCATGTGCAAGTTTATACATATCCACACACACTCGCCTATGGAAAACCCTAAGTGTGGCATTCCTATTCTCAAGTTTACAAACTGGCCATGGCATTGCTTAAAGACTTCACCTCCTCATACTTTATCAGGTGGACTGGTATAAGCAGTACTACCACTAGTAGTAGCACTAGAATAAGAAAGTTTTCCCTCTGGGTCCTTAAAGTCACACACTCTTTTAATTATAAAATATAGCATCCAGGATAGTGCTGAGCTCAAGCTCAGGTCAAGAAATAACTCCAGGGTGGAATTCTAGGAAACTGAGAGCTTGGCTGCTGTTACTGTTGATGCTTGATTCTTTAAGAATAGAATCTCATGGAAAATCAGCTGCCATGAAGGACTCATGTGGCTGAATAAATAACAAGTAGGTTAAAGAAAAGGCAAGTGACAGAGTCAAATGGAGAGACCTGCCCAAATAGAATGTCCCACCCAGGAAAGTGGGAATGTGCCAACTCCTATCCTTCCGAACCTTTAAATTTCCATCCACCATAACCCGCGTTCTGACTTCCTTCACAGGCTAAGCTCAGCTCCCCTGCACCTGGGTGGAATAAAGGCTGATGTTGCCCACACAGAACCTGGACTCTGTTTCCTTTCATTTTACATTTCAGAATAATTTTTATTTTCAGTCTTTGACCTCTCATTTTGGTGCCATGATGCAGATCAGAGAGAAGCCCCCTTGGGGGGCCAAAATACACTCCATTGGACCCAACTAGAGGCCTCTTGTTCTGATGAGATGAAGGGAAATAGAGAGACCCCTCTGACCCCTGCCCCAAATTCATCCATTTCTTGGTGAGGTGAACATTCGTCTAGAGCCCCTTTCTGAACTTTTTAACTTTTCCTTCCATTTACCCACTGCAACTCCTCTTTCCCTCTCCCTCCATCTCTGGGACTCTTAAGCAGTCATATGTAGCCCCTCTCTCATTTTTTTAAACTTTCTTCCCTTTCCCTACTCTGGGCCAAAAATTCTGGTGGTCCATGTCTAACCCCAGTGAGTCAGATTCACCCATCCAGTGCCTTGTGTTTGGGGATGGCCTCCCATGGGTCTGGGCCACTCTTCTGGCTGGTTAACTCTGGCCTCTCTTTTTCTGGCTGGTTTCACATGCAGAGGGCTAGTACCTCCCTGACACCTAGGGACTCAGCCCAGTGAGTCAGACTCACCTCTCTAGTGCCTCATGTGCAGGGTTGCCCTCCCATGGGTCTGGGCCACTTTTCTCTGGCTGGTTTCACACACAGAGACCTAGTAATCTCCCTGCCCCTAGCCCTCAACTACCACCTTCCTCCTCCTTGTAGCCTCTCTTTACATTTTCACTTTAACCTCATTTATTTTTTGCTTCCAGTTTCCAATATGGAAACCATTCAGTCACGGATTCCCTTTTCTTCAACTCTCAGCTGCCTTTTAACTCACCTCAAGCCTCTGACCTTAAACCTAAATGCCTCATCTTTTTCTGTAATGCTGCTTGGCCTATGTACAAACTAGACAATGGCTCATAGTGGCCTGAAAATGGCACATTTGACCTCTCAATCCTCATTGGTCTCAATAATTACTGTCGGAAATTAGGCAAGTGCTTGGAGATTCCCTACATCCAGGCCTTTCCCCTCCTCTGAAACATTCCTTCTTTGTGTTTGTCTTGTGAACCTTCCCAAATTTTCCTTGCGAGAGCCAAACCACCCCTCCCCAAGCCATCTGAGTGAAGATAGTCTTCTTCTGACCGGGCAGACAGCCCTCCCCCTTCTCCCCCTCTACAGCCCCTCCTTCCTCAACCTCATTCTTACCCAAAGCATTCCTACCTGCAGTATTCCACCCCATTCCCCCTCTCTCCACCACCCCCTACCCACCTTCCACTGCACTTGGTAGACAGAAAAAAAATGGCAGAACCAGGAGAGAAAAGAGACATGATGGAACTTCAGCAATTCCCCCAGGGCCCTCAGATTCCCCACCTGCAGCAAGATCTCATTGACCAAGCCTTCAAGGTGCAGCAGGCCTCTCCAGAGCTCCAGTTATTGGATTCCACCATTAGACAAAACCTAGGTACTTCTCAAAACTCCTCTGGGCAATTCAAAAACAGAAAATCTCCCCTGGAACCATCTTTTAAATGCAGCAAGCCAGGACACTGGGCAAAGCAGTGCCCAAATCCAAATTCTTCCTACAAGCCATGTCCAGCCTGTAGAGGTCCTCACTGGAAGTCTGACTCTCTAGGTCTTTCTGAAAATCTGGTTTCGCCATCACTTTCAGGACCTATTGAAATTTCCTGACCTTTTAAGCCTAGTTGCTGAAGAGTGATGATCCCCAGAAAATCAGGATGCCCCCTGTATGCTGTCCTGGAAAACTAAACTCTAGGTTATTTTTGCTAGTGGAAGGTAAGCCAGTCTCTTTTCTAATAAATATGGGAGCAACTTTTTCCACATTACCATCTTATAAAGGTCCTCTAAAACAAACACAGATCTCAGATCTCGGCGGTGGTAATTATTGATAATTTACTGCACCCTCAGGCTACTCCACCTTGTGGTGCTAGAATCATGGCCTCCTTGGTCATTTCCTATGTTAGGGCCACTAATTATGATTTTTCTCATTCTCAGTTTCCAACCAGCAATTCTCTGTCTCATCTCCCAATTTTTTCACCAAGCAGTCACCTGAAAAAAACAACCACTCATATCCTTACCCTGTGTGTATATCAACCAGTTCAAATTGAAGACCCAAGAATATTCCTGTAAACACTACTCCCTTCTCTCCCCCACTTTCCATTTTCCTTATAGAAAGCCCATGCCACCCTCCAACCCACAGGAAGCAATCAAAGACTAGGATGATAAAAGTCAAATGCAGGAACCCGCCCAAATAGAATGTTCCACCTAGGAAAGTGGGAATGTGCCAACCCCTACACTTTTGAACTTTTAAATTTCCATTCACCTTAACCCGCGTGCTGACTTCCTTCTCGAGCTCAGCTCACCCGCACACAGGTGGAAATAAAGGCCACATTGCCCCCCAGAACCTTGACTCTATTTCCTTTCGTTTTATGTTTCAGGATAATCTTTTATTTTCAGTCTTTGACCTCTCAGTAAGGTGACTCAATAGGAACCAAATTAGAATCACATTAAATCTGACTGATGTTAACAGCTGAAGTATGATAATTCAAAGAATATTTACTTTTATTGCCCTAAAGAAAATGAGTTTGTGCTAAAGTATAAGAAAAGCAGTCAAGAAAAATCTTTCACGGCACCTATGGAAAAGCTTACCACATGTGAATTATTTGCCACAATCATGGAATAGCTGGGAGAGATTAGTTAAAAAGTAAAAGATGTGCTCTTCACTCTTCAGAGGATGAGGTCGTCAGGGCTGAGCTACCCAGCGCAGTCTGACTGGTTTGGTTTTAGAAACAGCTTGAGACTGGAAATTAGGTTTCTAACCCACAGTTGCAGCTTCACATCAAAGGGCATTTCATTCCCCCTGCAACATTCTGATGGCCTCAGAAGTCTTCCCCTTCATATCCCAGTTTGGGGGTTGTCTTAGACCCAACCCAAGAAGCTCTCACTGACCTCTTAGCTCTGTCAAATGCTGGAATGTTACTCTTCTAAACAGTGGGGGCACCTAGTTGTCATTCACTGCAAGGTGGGAAAAATTATTTTCTCAAGTTCCTGGGCCTCTCAGCACAGGTGACAAAATGAAACATGAGTTTTACTCTGTTTCTGAATAAATAAAAGCCTAATAATCTATATTTTGTAATTAAATTTTTTCTGCATCATATTCTCCATGTCAAGAATTGAGATCTATTTTAATCTCCCCATTCCTTGGAACCAAATCTCCCCATTCCTGAAACCAACATCCATTCCTTCAGTCTTTTTTTTTTCTTTTCTTTTTTTTTTTTTTTATAATTTTATTGAATCATAATTCGATTCCTTCACTCTTGATCATGCTCCTTAGATCAGGGACCTGTTATCAGAGTTTAGCTTTACCTTCATATTGTTCAACACCAATTGTGTGTTGACTTAGCTATTGTAGGCGTGAGAAATGTGTGGCCAGTTCTAATGATCAGCCTCTCTTCACTCATTTGCCAACGTTTCTTCAACTCTCTCCCTCTCTCCTCACTGCTCTCAGAATTAGAAACACAAAACTGACACCTGAACAAGTTCATGCCCACCATAGAAAGGGCAAGGGCAGGAAAGTTGAAGGTGAAGGAGTTGAGGAAATTTTACCCCAAAATATGACTCGTTGGTATAAAGAACATTTCAAATTAAATGCCTGTTCCTGATCAGGAAACATTGAAGGAGGCCTTTCCTCTATCTACATAAAACCTGAGTAACCTGATAGAGAAACAAAAGAGGCTGCTGACTTTCTTCTTGCATGCTAATAGACCTGACCCAAAGGTCATTTATAGCACAATACCTATCTCTCACGTTAATCTACAGATCAATCTGTTTTGTAGCACTTGCTGCACCTATACTTTCCATGTTCTCTCCTTTCCCTTCCAAAAAGTGTCTATCTATCAAGGTCTCTGACCGTCACTGAGACTTTGGGTAATCATTCTTGTAGTCCCCCCTCATGTGTGCGGTATTTGGAAATAAACCTTTCTCTTATTAATCTACCATAATTGTGAGTTGATCTGTCAGCAAACCAACCAAGGGAAAAGGGCAGATTTCACCATGATTCGTTAAACATAAGTCAGGAAGATTGGTTACCAGATATTTGATATTATTTTAGGAATCTCAGAAGCCTTAAAAGAGCTTTAATTAAAGGCCTGAAATTCCTATAGGTCCTTAAAAATATTTCATATTATAAAAACAAAGAAAAATCTCTATACTATTCAGAAGGAAAAAAAGAGAGAAGGTTACCCTAACAGCAAGAAAATCAGATCCCAAAGTGGTGGTCAGAAGAAATAGCATATTGTTCTCCAGAATATTGAGAGGAAAAAACTATAGCCCAAGAAGTCTATACTCAAATTGTTGTATATAAAATAGAGCTGCCAGGTTGAAAGAATAAAAACACCCAACCTAGTTAAATTTGAATTTCCAATAAACAATAAATGTGTTTTTATTATTTTTTTTTTATTAAATCATAGCTGCATACATTAGTGCAATCAAGGGGTACAATGTGCTGGTTTCATATACAATCTGAAATGTTTTCAACAAACCGTTTAACATACGCTTCATGGCATTTTCTTAGTTATTGTATGAAGACATTTGTATTCTGCATTTAGTAAGTTTTGCCTGTACCCTTCTAAGATGCACCATAGGTCTGGCCCCACCAATTACTCTCCCTCCACCCCAACCTCCTCCCTCCCTTCCCTTCCCATATTCTTGTGCTATAGTTGAGTTACAGCCTTCATATGAAACCTTTAAATTAGCTTTATAGTAGGGCTGAGTACTTTGGATACTTTTTCTTCCATTCTTGAGATACTTTGCTAAGAAGAATATGTTCCAGCTCCATCCATGTAAACATGAAAGAGGTAAAGTCTCCATCTTTCTTTAAGGCTGCATAGTATTCCATGG
>CAUYON010208140.1:0-11625 GCA_963573935.1 Arctocebus calabarensis
CTCAAGCGAGTCTCCTGCCTCCGCCTCCCAAGTAGCTGGGACTACAGGCGCCTGCCACAACGCCTGGCCATTTTTTGGTTGCAGCTGTCATTGTTGTTTGGCGGGCCCGGGCTGGATTCGAACCCGCCAGCTCAGGTGTACATGACTGGTTCCTTAGCCACTTGAGCCACAGTCGCCGAGCTGCGATACTCTTTTTATACCCAACTAAACCTGACTCACGGAGCCAGGGGGAGAAGCCCTTGGGCACATAGCACTGCTCCAAAAATAGAATTCTTTGAAAGCTCAGCTGCCAAACTACCTGCCACAGTTTTAAGGTCACTCTTACCTAGTGGAGGGCCTGAGACTAATTTGCTGGCTGACATCACTCACTGATCAGAGCTTGTCAGCAGCCCAAAGCTTCTCCAGTGCCAATGAGCTTTCTTTCAGAAACAATGCCTAACATTCCTCTTTCTGGGTATGGTAGCTCATCTTCATAACCCTAGCGCTTTGGGAAGCTGAGGTGGGCGGATCATTTGAGGCCAGGAGTTCAAGACCAGACTGAGCAAGACCAAGAATCCCCTCTCTACAAAGAAAAAAACAAAAAACCTGAAACCAAAAAAACAAACATTTCTCTTCATAACAAAACTCCCGACTTTTTCTTTGTTCTTTGGACATATTGAAGACCATCTGGTCCATGTGTATGCTCCAAATTACAATTCTTGCTTCCCAAAATAAAACATTAAGTTCAGACATTTGTTTCTATATTTTATTTTGACTTTGACATAGTTAAAGCAATGTCTGCCAGATTCCTCCAGTAAGGCTGTGTTCCTCTCTTTCCATCCTGTATTCTTTGGAAGTGGGTCTTTCGGGACAGTCCCCACACAAGCAGGGATGAGCCAGCGTGCCCAGCTCCACCCACTGGAAAGCTGAGTATATACTTATCTAATTTGGAATTTTTCTGTATGGAAGATTTGACTCAAAAACAGTTTTTTTACTTTTGTTTTCACTAAAGCAGTTCTAGTTGTTCAGTGCAAGGGGTGGGGGGGGTGTCCTAGTTTTCTGTGACTAGAGACAGAAGTCTGCTGCATTTATTTTCAAGGAATGTATGTGTTTGAAGAAAATTAGTAAAGGCAATTATCTCTACGAGCATGCAATCATATATCATCTGCATATTTTGTAATAAGCATGTATTTTATTTTATAATCAGCAAAACAATGATGCTTTATCCATTTTATAAAAATCAGAACAAAACAGAGGCTTTCACCTTTCCTTTGTAGGGGAGGGTAAACATCTTCCTCTGTCCATCTTGGGTTCTCCAGCTGGGGAGAGGCCGACTAACAAGAGAAAACAAACAGTTTATTAGAGGAGGCTCATGCGTGAGGGCACCCTCCAAGGGGCTGCTGGGATTCGGGCTTACAGAGAACCTTGGCAAGAGAACAGTAAAGTTTGAGAGAAGTGACAAGACAAAGGAAAAGGACTTTGAGCTTCTAGTAAATTCCATTAAGGGTTTCCCTTCATGTGGCTTCCTCTGGTGCCCTCTGGGCTGATGAAGGTTGAGCCTTGTCACAGCAATGAACTTCTGTCCTTGGTAGAAAAGGGAGGGGAGACAACTTTAGAAATTTATGTCCTGCTTTTAGGCAAGGAGGAGAAAGACATAAAGCTTTTCTTTATTTCTTTTTTTTTTTTTTTTGTTTCAACTTTTAATGACTGAAACAAAAGGCACCTAAAACCACAACTTCTGGAAGAACCACTTATTCTTGCCAGTCTGGTACCTGTCTTCAAAGTTGACCTTGTCTCCAGCTTGTCTTGCAATTAAGAAACAGGCCTTGGAAGACATCCTTGTCGATGATAGTTTTGTTCAAGAGAACAGCCACAGGCTCAGTGCCTGTGGCTCAGCGGGCTAAGGCGCCAGCCATGTACACCTGAGCTGGCGGGTTTGAATCCAGCCCGGGACCGCCAAACAACAATGACGGCCGCAACCAAAAAATGGCCGGCCATTGTGACAGGTGCCTGTAGTCCCAGCTACTTGGGAGGCGGAGGCAAGAGACTCGCTTGAGCCCAAGAATTGGAGGTTGCTGTGAGCTGTGATGCCACAGCCTCTATCCAGGGTGACAGCTTGAGGCTCTGTCTCAAAAAAAAAAAAAAAAAAAAGAACATCCACAGAGCCCTCTGTGGGCCTGGGGTGATTGTAGTTATGAACTTTCACTGAAGACTTGATCTTTGATTACTTGGCAATCCTCTTCAGCTGTCACTCTGTGGGAATGTTGGTGGATTCCAGCTGTAGGGCAGTCTGAGGTGTCATCATCAATGCTCTTTATGATTATGGCTTTGCATCTGACATAACGTCTGGCTAGGACCAGCTGCACTTTCCCTGGTTTCACAAACTTGCCCATTTTGCCATTTTGGCAGCACCTACCAGACCAGAGGCAGAAAGGAGAGAGATTTTCTCCCCCTCCCCTTTTTTTCTTTTTGAGACAGTCTCACTTAGTTGCCCTGGGTAGAGTGCCATGGTGTCATGGCTCACAGCAACCTCAAACTCTTGGGCTCAAGCAATCTTCTTCCCTCAGCCTCCCAAGTGGTTGTGACTATAGGCACCCACCACAACGTCCAGCTATTTTTAGAGACAAGGTCTCTCTCTGGCTCAGGCTGGCCTTGAACTTGTGAGCTCTGGCAAGCCACTTGCCTCGGCCTCCCAAGTGCTGGGATTACAGGTGTGAGTCACTGTGCACAGTGAGAGAGCTTTTCTTTTCTTTTTTGAGACAGAGTCTCAAGTTTTTGCCCTTGGTAGAGTGTCATGGCATTATAGCTCACAGCCACCTCAAACTCTGGGACTTATGCGATTCTCTTGCCTCTGCCTCCCAAGTAACTGGGACTATAGGTGCCTGCCACAATGCCTGGCTATTTTTTGTTGCAGTTGTCATTGTTGTTTAGCAGGTCTGGGCCAGGCTCAACCCGCCAGCCTCGGTGTATATGGCCGGTGCCCTACTCACTGAGTTAAGGGTGCTGAGCCTATACCTGCTTCTTCTCAATTGTTTTCAGCTCAAAATAATCCTAATGTCAAAGTGGCATGTTTTGGGGCAGCCTATCCTGCCACCTCATGGTCCCAGTGATCTCTCAGTGAAGGAAAAAATTGAGTTCACTCTTTGGATTATTTAGCTCCAAGTCACATCTTTCCTTGTAAACTGCACTATTTTTGTTTTATTTTGTTTTTGCACAGTCTGACTCTGTTGCCCTGGGAAGAGTGGTGTGGCATCATGGCTCACAGTAACTTCAAACTCTTGAGTTCAAATGATCTTCTTTGAAGGATCAAAGCAGGTGCGACTACAGTCCTGCACCCCAGTGCCCAGCTAATTTTTCTATTTTTAGTAGAGACAGGGTCCCATTTGTGCTCAGGCTGGTCTCAACCTCCTGGGCTCAAGGGATCCTCCTGCGTTGGCCTCCCTGAGTCTAGGACTACAGGTGTGAGTCACCGCACCCAGCCTTAACTGCATTATTTGGAGGTTGGGACACAGGGAGCTGCAGTCCTGGGTCAGTGTGCATAACACCCAAACTGGGGGCTGTAGTTAAAATTCTGCAGCCACCACTTACTGCTGGCTGAGCAGCCCTGGCCAACATACTTACTTTTCTGTGCCTCTTTTTGCTTCTGGGAAAACGGAGTTGTTTATCACATCTACTTCTGGGGTTATGAGCAATGACTGAGTGATGAACACATGATGAGTCTCACAGAGCCTCTCTACAGACAGAGGGCGTGTTGCACAGCGCCTCTCCACGGACAGAGGGCGTCTTGCACAGCGCCTCTCCACGGACAGAGAGCGTCTTGCACAGCGCCTCTCCACGGACAGAGGGCGCGTTGCACAGCGCCTCTCTACAGACAGAGGGCGCTTCGCACAGAGCCTCTCCACACACACAGGGTGCGTCGCACAGAGCCTCTCCACAGACAGAGAGCGTCTCGCACAGCGCATCTCCACGGATAGAGAGCGTCTTGCACAGCGCCTCTCCATACACAGAGGGGCGCGTCGCACAGCGCCTCTCCACCCACAGAGGAGCGTCGCACAGAGCCTCTCCACGTACACAGGGCCCTTCGCAAAGAGCCTCTCCACGCACAGAGGGCGCATCGCACAGAGCCTCTCCATACACAGAGGACCCTGTAGCACAGACCCTGTCCATACACAGAGGGCGCATCGCACGGAGCCTCTCCATGGACAGAGGGTGCAGCGCACTTAGCCTCTCCACAGATAGAGGACGCGGCGCACAGAGCCTCTCCACCGACAGAGGACACATCGCACAGAGCCTCTCCATGGACAGAGGGCGCGGCGCACTTAGCCTCTCCACAGACAGAGGACTCAGCGCACAGAGCCTTTCCACAGACAGACGGCACGTTGCACAGAGCCTCTCCATACATAGGCGCGTCGCGCAGAGCCTCTCAATACACAGAGGATGCGTCACACAGAGCCTCTCCACGGACAGAGAGTACGTAGCACAGAGCCTCTCCACAGACAGAGGGCGATTCTCACAGAGCCTCTCCATGCACAGCGGGCGTCGCACAGAGCGTCTCCATACACAGAGGGCGCAGTCGCACAGAGCCTCTCCACAGACAGAGGGGGCGTCGCACAGAGCCTCTCCATGCACAGAGGGCACGTCGCACAGAGCCTCTCCATGCACAGTGGGCATCGCACAGAGCCTCGCCACAGGGGGCGCGTCGCACAGAGCCTCTCCATATCAGGGGGCGCATCGCACAGAGCCTCTCCACAGAGTGCTCAGTTCTGTCAGCCAGGCTCATGATTAGGAACGAGGTGGCAGCCCTGAGCCCTGGCTCTCTTGGATCTCTTCCTGGGTCCTCCGCTTAGAGCCCTGCTGGCTGAAATGGGTCTTCCAGACCTGATTTTCTGTATAAATTTGGTTGCTAAGCAATAGTGCAATTTCCCATACTGACTAAGCATTTTAAAATATGTAAGTAAAATAATAGAGTCAAGAAGAAGTCTGGGCCCTGGTCGGGGCTTGCTTTTCACTCTTTGTTCTGTAACAGTAGAGTTCTTTTTTTTATCTTTTTAAAAATAAAATAAACAAGTTAGCCAACACCCCCCAGTCTCACTGCGATCTCTCATACTGTGCAATCAGGTCTGCTCCCCCAGGGGCCTGGAGCTGTGCCCAGTACCTGGAGGGTGTCAGGCTGTGTGACGGGGGTGCTGATGCATCTGAAATCAGCAGGTGCTAGGACAGATGACACCCCACATGCACATTAGCACAGGGCACGGGGGACCCAGCAACACCACATTTGCTATGATAAGCACTGAACGCCCTCTGCAAAGTGATTAGCTGATTAGTTCTCTGGGAGTTCATTTCAGTCCTACTATGGAGACTAATCATGTGTTGTTTGAATGTGTTAGATGTTCCAGCTCCAATAAGGACATCAGTGACCGTGAATAAATAAAATGTGTTTGCATTTCCAAGTAGTGGGTTGGAACTTTCTAATTTGCTATCTCCCCAGCAGCATCTTGTTACGGTGAAGCATCTCTTGCGCTGCTCACTGGATCCTGGGCTCAGGGTTTCATTCAAATGAACAAGTGTTTAGGCTGCCAAATGAAAAGAAGACTGCACCTTCTCTGGGAGGCTGAGGCAGGTGGATCAGTTGAGCTCAGGAGTTTGAGACCAGCCTGAGCCAGAGCAAGACCCCGTTTCTAAAAACACACACACAGGGCTTGGCGCCTGTGGCTCAACGGGTTAAGGCGCCAGCCACGTACACCTGAGCTGGCAGGTCCGAATCCAGCCCCCGGGCCCGCCAAAACAACAATGACGGCTGCAACCAAAAAATGGCTGGGCGTTGTGGCGAGCGCCTGTGGTCCCAGCGACTTGGGAGGCGGAGGCAAGAGACTCGCTTGAGCCCAGGAATTGGAGGTTGCTGTGAGCTGTGATGCCATAGCACTCTATCCAGGGTGACAGCTTGAGGCTCTGTCTCAAAAAAACAAAAAAACAAAAAAACAAAAACACACACACACAAAGAAGGCTGCACCTTAACTGAATGTGGTCAAGAAACCTGGGCTCTTGTTTTCTTGGTCCATGATGACGGTGGACAAGTCTGTTGTGTCCCCTGCACTGTTCTAGGGGTTTTAGACATGTGACCTCATTCCCTCCTCTGCAGATCAGGGAGGTTGCCATTGCCTTGTACCAGTCCTTGGCGTGCCTGCTCAGGGTTGCGTCCGGCCTTAGTGTCTGCCTCACTGCTCCAGAATGGGTGCCTTTGCTTCTCCTCTCACGAACTTGCAAAAAGTAGAAGCAGTAATCACCAACGGCTGCCTCTTAAACATGAGATGTCCTACCTTTAAAGCAAATGCCCACTTGCTGGACATTAACATGGTGCTGGCCCATGTGTTGCTGGACTAAGGCATCTGTCCACCTGTCACTCAAGCCAATCAAACAAGAAGCCTGTGAGAGGTCAACAGTTTCACTTTTACTTGCAGAAAAGCCAACAATTCTGTACAGCAGCAGGATCATCTTCCCAAAGAGCTGTTCTACCCTCCTGTTTCCCTTTGTTACTTTTATTCTCACAGTAAAAGTAACACCAGCAATGTTATCACTTACCATAGTACACATCAAGCAGATTCCCCCTGATAGGTTACCAGGTTACAGAATATCTTCCTATCTTAAAATGGTTCTCTCTTCAAAGCATTTTTATTGTGGACTGAATTTATAGTTCGTCAACATTTCAGTGGGTGCTCAGAGTGCCCTGGGTCCTTGGACTGGCACCGTGGAGTCCAGTTCCTCAACTTACCTATGACAATAGCCTTGGGTGTGAATGAACAACCTCCACGTGTCAGCCATGGACTCATCTGGCCTTGTTAGCGCCTGACCAGCAGGGCCCTGTATGAAATGGACATTCAGGGTGACGCCTGTGGCTCAAAGGAGGAGGGCGCCAGCCCCATATGCCGGAGGTGGTGGGTTCAAACCCAGCCCCGGCCAAAAACTGCAAAAAAAAAAAAAAAAAAAATGGACATTCAGATGACACACACACGCTCTGTTGGCCTCTCCCCATCCTCTCAGGCCTGTGCCCCTGGTGGTGAGCTGCTTGGATTTCCCTTCTTAACACCAAATGCTCCATGCCCTGTGCAGTGCCACTGCTCCAGCTCTCCCACACCCATCAGGGGTCCAGCAATTCAATTCAGTTCTGACACCAGCCACCTGGACTGAGCCTCAGAACCCCCAAGTTAAAGACTGCCCCCACTTTAGATGCAATCACAGGTCTGGGCTGTTTGTGCATCTATTGACAGGTTATAGATTGGGAGGTCCTATGACTGCCCTCTCAGGCTATGACTCCTCAGAATGACTCAGAACTTACAATTGCTGGTCAATGCCAAATGGAAGAGGTGAAGGGAGCAAGGCGTGGGAGGGAGGGATGAGGAAGGTGTGGTGGCTCTGGGCCCTCTCTGATGCACCAGGCTCCCAAGACCCATATGTGTTCACCAGCCCTGAGACTCTCTGAACCCCTTTGTTTAAGGATTTCTTTCTTCTTTTATTTACTTATTTTTTTTGAGACAAAGTCTCACTATGTCACACTTGGTAGAGTGCCCTGGCATCACAGCTCACAGCAGGGCAAGCGATTCTCTTGCCTCAGCTCCTGAGTAGCTGGGACTATATGCACCTGCCACAATGCCCAGCTGGTCTTGAACCTTTGAACTTAGGCAATCCACCTGTCTCAGCCTCCCAGAGTTCTGGGATTACAGGTATAAGTCACTGTGCCCGGCCTTTTTTTTTGAGACAGAGTTTCACTCTGTCACCCAAGCTAGAGTGCTATGATATTGGCCTAGCTCACGGCAACCTCAGACTTCTGGGTTCAAGGAATCGTTCTGACTCAGCCTCATCAGTAGCTAGGACTACAGGCATCCATGACCATGTCCAGCTAATTTTTCTATTTTTTTCTTTTTTTAAGAAGAGATGAGGTTTTATTCTTTCTCAGGCTAGTCTTCAGCTCCTAAACTCAAGCGACCCTCCAAGCTATCCTCTTGCCTTGGCTTCCTGGAGTGCTGGGATTACAGGTATGAGCCACTGTACCCAGACTGTTTAAGGGTTTCTTTTTTTGAGACAGAGTTTCACTATGTCGCCCTCAGTAGAGTGATGTGGCGTCACAGCTCACAGCAGTCTCAAACTCTTGGGCCCAAGCAATTCTTCAGTAGCTGGGACTACAGGCACCTGCCACAATGCTCAGCTATTTTCTGGTTGCAATTGTCATTGTTGTGTAGCAGGCCCAGGCTGGGCTCAGACCGGCCAACTTTGGTGTATGTGGCTGGTGCCGTACTCACTGAGCTAAGGGCACCGAGCCTGTTTAATGGTTTCTTTCTTTTCTTTTCTTTTTTTTTTTTTTTTTGAGATAGAGTCTCACTTTGTCACCATTGGTAGAGTGCTGTGGCTTCACAGCTCACAGCAACCTCCAACTCTTGGGCTCAAGCAATTCTCCTGCCTCTGCCTTCCAAGTAGCTGGGACTACAGGCGTCCGCCACAACGCCCAGCTATTTTTTGGTTGCAGCGGTCATTGTTGTTTGGCAGGCCTGGGCTGGATTTGAACCCGCCAGCTCAGGTGTATGTGGCTGGTGCCTTAGCCCGTTGAGCCACAGGCACTGAGCCTGTTTAAGGGTTTCTTATGGAGCGTTCATTAGTAATCCATACAGCAGCAAGATTGATTAAATCATTGGTCACTGGAGATTAACTCAATCTCTAATCCCTCCAACTCCTTAATTATGTCTTGGCCTTACCATTGACCAACTGTGAACCTAAAATTATATTTTGTTTTGTTTTGTTTTCTGAGACAGAGTCTTGCTCTGTGCAGTGGTGTGATCATAGGTCACTGCTGCCTTGTGCTCCTGTGCTCAAGTGACCCTTCTGTCTCAGCCTGCAAGTATCTAGAGCTATAGGTGCACCATGCCCTGCTAATTAAAAAAAAAAGTTTTTGTAGAAACAAGGTCTTTCTGTGTTTTCCAGGCTTATCTTGACCTCCTGGCCTCAAGCAATCCTCTTGCCTTGGCCACAGCACCAGCCTAAAACTTGTTTTTTCAGTTAATTTTTTTTTTTGAGACAGAGCCTCTAGCTGTCTCCCTGGATAGAGTGCTATGGCATCATAGCTCACAGCAACCTCCAATTCCTGGGCTCAAGTGAGTCTCCTGCCTCCGCCTCCCAAGTAGCTGGGACTACAGGCGCCTGCCACAACGCCCAGCCATCTTTTTTTTTTTTTGGTTGCAGCCATCATTGTTGTTTGGCCGGCCTGGGCTGGATTCAAACCCGCCAGCTCAGGTGTATGTGGCTGGGACCTTAGCCCGTTAAGCCACAGGCGCCGAGCCTTTATAGTTAATTTTTAATTAAAATCATAACTGTAGGTCGGCGCCTGTGGCTCATCGAGTAGGCGGGCCGGCCCCATATACCGAAGGTGGCGGGTTCAAAACCAACCTCTGCTGAACTGCAAAAAACAGAAAAATAGCCAGGCGTTCTGGCGGGCACTTGTAGTCTCAGCTACTCGAGAGGCTGAGGCAAGGCTTAGGATCATCTAAGCCCAGGAGTTGGAGGTTGCTGTGAGCTGTGTGACATCACAGCACTTTACTGGCGGTGATAAAGTGAGACTCTGTTTCTACAAAAAAAAAAAAAGTCATAACTGTATACCTTTATGGGGTACAATGTGAACATTTGATATACAATATACAATGTGGAATGCTTAAATCAAATTAATTAACATCACTATCACTTTGTTTTTTGTGGTGAGACATTTAAAATTTACTCTCAGTTATTTTGGAATATCCCTTACATTGTGCTCGGTGGGTACGATCCCACCAAGTGCCCTCTCTTCTCCCCCCATTTGCCCTCCCCCTTTCCTTCTCACCCCTTGCTAGACTATATTTGTGTTATATCATTTGTATGAGTGTGCTTCATAATAGTATTCAGTATATTGGATTTTTTTTTCCCCATTCTTTTTTTCTTTTTTTTTTTTCTTGAGACAGAGTCTCAAGCTGTCGCCCTGGGTAGAGTGCTGTGGCGTCACAGCTCACAGCAACCTCCAACTCTTGGGCTTAAGTGATCCTCTTGCCTCAGCCTCCCAAGCAGCTGGGACTACAGGCGCCTGCCACAATGCCCAGCTATTTTTCGGTTGCTGTTGTCATTGTTGTTTGGCAGGCCCGGGATGGATTTGAACCCGTTGCTCCCGTGTATGTGGCTGGCACCTTAGCCACTTTCCCCATTCTTTTTTTTTTGAGACAGAGTCTCATTTTGTTGCTCCAGATAGAGTGCTGTGGCCTCACAGCTCACAGCAACCTCCAGCTATTGGGCTTAGGTGATTCTTTCGCCTCAGCCTCCCAAATAGCCGAGACTACAGGTGCCCGCCACAACCCCCCGCTGTTTTTTTTTTTTTTTTGCAGTTTCACCAGGGTCGGGTTTGAACCCACCACCCTTGGTATATGCGGCTAGCGCCCTACTCACTGAGCCACAGGCGCCGCCCCGACTTTCCCCATTCTTGAGATACTTTACTAAGAAGAAGATGTTCCGATTCCATCCAGGTAAACACACAAAAGATGTAAACTCTCCATCTTTTTTTTTTTTTTTTTTTTTTTTTGCAGTTTTTGGTCAGGGTTGGATTTGAACCCGCCACCTCCTGCATATGGGGCCAGCGTCCTACTCCTTTGAGCCACAGGTGCTGCCAAGACTCCATCTTTTTATGGCTGCATAGTATTCCACGGTGTACATATACCACAATTCATTAATTCGTTCATGGGTTGACAGGCATTTGACTTGCTTCCACGACTTGGCAATTATGAATTGGGCTGCAATAAACATTCTGGTGCAAATGTCTTTATGGTAAAACGATTTTTGTTCTTCTGGATAGATACCTAGTAATGGGATTGTGGGATTAAATGGAAGGTCAACTTTTAGTTCTTTGAGGATTCTCCAAATTTCTTTCCAGGAAGGCTGCGTTAGTTTGCAGTCCCACCAGCAGTGTGGAAATGTCCCTTCTCTCTACATCCACGCCAGCATCTGCAGCTCTGGGACTCTAATCTTATTGCAGTTAGGTGATACTTCAAAATGGTTTTCAAGCACACTACTGGCACAAAAATAGAGACATAGATCTATGGAATAGAATACAGAATCTAGAGATGAATCCAGCCACATATCATCATTTGATCTTTGATAAGCCTAACAAATCATGCAGTGGGGAAAAGAATCCCTATTTAATAAATAGTGCTGGGAGAACTGGTGAGCCACTTGTAGAAGACTGAAATTTGGCCCACACCTCTCACCACTAACAAAAATTGATTCTTGCTGGATAAAAGATTTAAATTTAAGACAGGAAACTATGAAAATACTAGAAGAGGTGGCTTGGCACCTGTGGCTCAAGTTGCTAAGGCGCCAGCCACATACACCTGAGCTGGAGGGTTCGAATCCAGCCTGGGCCCCACCAAACAACAATGACAGCAGCAACCAAAAAATGGCCAGGCATTGTGGTGGGTGATTGTAGTCCCAGCTATATGGGAGGCGGAGGCAGGAGACTCGCTTGAGCCCAGGAATTGGAGGTTGCTGTGAGCTGTGATGCCACTGCACTCTATCCTGGGTGACAGCTTGAGGCTCAGTCTCAAAAAAAAAAAAAAAAAAGAAGAAAAGATTTTGATTTAATGACTG
>CAUYON010208150.1:0-10557 GCA_963573935.1 Arctocebus calabarensis
TCCACCTCCCAAGTAGCTGGGACTACAGGCCCCCGCCACAACACCCGGCCATTTTTTGGTTGCAGCCGTCATTGTTGTTTGGCGGGCCCGGGCTGGATTCGAACCCGCCAGCTCAGGTGTACGTGGCTGATGCCTTAGCCCGTTCAGCCACAGGCGCCGAGCTCCAGTTCTGGTTTTTAATAAGATGTTGTCTTTTGATGTGTGACCTCAAATTCGGAGAACCAGATCCACACTAAACAATGCCAGGACACTATGTGGGTCTCTCCAGAGTAGATGACAGACTTACTTCCTAAAGAAATAACACAGCCAGCTCTAACTGGCTGGAGCAGGTACCCTGGCCTTGACATTGCAATGGCTGGCAGCACCTCCCCAAATCCCACATGATTCTGGGAAACACTGTGATTATTCTGCACTCAGAGGTAACCCCAGAACCAGGCCTCAGGAGAGACATTTCCTCCCCTCATCAGTGTCTGTGAATCAGTAAATGGGATGACAGTCCCAAAAATGTATGTTGGGCTCCTGTAAGAACAGCACTATGACAAAGAGAAAAACAAAAGGCAGGTCAGAGGCACGGACAGGGCAACACTCAGAGCTACTTCCCATAACAGCACATGACAGCAGCAAAACTTACAGGGAGGGCAGGAATAAAAATCATCACGTAAACTTGGGCTATCCTGAAATAAACAACAGAAGAGTCTTCAGTTAACATTAAAACAATTGCTGGCACAATGTCTTCAAATTGAACCCACTGAGTATTTTCTAAAAAATAGAACTAAATATTAATCCTATATATACACTGAAGAAAGCCTAAAATTAAAATAATTTATATGGGGGCTGGATGTGGTGGCTCATACCTGTAATCCCAGCTTCTGAGAGGCTGAAATGGGTCCATCACTTGAGCTCAGAAGTTCAAGACCAGCCCGAGCAAGAGTGAGACCCCCATCTCTAAAAATAGCTGAGGCTGAGGCAAGAGAATTGTTCAAGCCCCAAAGTTTGAGAAGGTTGCTGTGAGCTATGACACCACCACACTCTACCAAAGGTGACAAAGTAAAATTCTGTCTCAAAAAAATAATAATGGTAATAGTAAGTTACATGGGAGAGATCTAAGAACAACTTCAAGTGTTTTTCTATATACAACCTACATCAACATGACATTAAGCCTGCTAAACATCTACTTTCTGAGGGGAAGCCTGCCCACTTTACATTTTTTAGCTCATTCTTAGCGTAAATGGTAGAACGGAGGCCAGGTGCAGTGGCTCACACCTGTAATCCCAGCACTCTGGGAGGCCAAGGTAGGACGACTGCCTGAGCAAAAGTGAGACTCTATCTCTACAAAAAATAGAAAAGTTAGCTGGGCGTTGTGGTGGGCACCTATAATCCCAGCTACACGGGAGGCGGAGGCAGCAGGATCGCCTGAGCCCAGGAGTTTTGAGGTTGCTGTGAGCTAAGTTGAGGCTATGGGACTCTACCTAGGATGGCTCCGACTCAAAAAAAAAAAAAAAAAAAAGAAAAGAAAGAAAGAAAAAAGGTGGAATGAACACAGCAAAATGAACTACAACTTGGCAAAATTCAGAAACCTTTTGAATGTCTGAGGGCTACCTCACTAATGAGCAAGGCTGTCTTCTAGAAAGGACCACGTAACTGAAGGAACATATCCCCGAGAGCACAGTGAAGGCAAGACACCAAAACGGAAGGACTACGTGATAGGGTGCAGGAGCCCCTGGTGCTGTGTCCGGTCACTCTGGCCTGGCACTCTCGCAGCCCGAGGCTCTGGGGCCCGGTCACAGCTTTCCTTTTTGAAAGGATTCAGACCAGATCAATGGGCTGAAAATCTCCACACACAATGACCAAACACCTCTTCCTGGTAACCTAGCGTTCGGAAATGGAGTCCTGACCTGGAGACTTCTGGGTCCTGCCTCAGGAGCAGGAGGATGCGCTCCGTGTTGAGGAAGATGGCCCAGCACGGGAAGCAGCACAGCGCCAAGATCAGGACTCCTCTCTGAAGTATGATTCCCACGCGCTTTAGGTTCTTGGCTCCAAAGGACTTGAGGAAACAGAACAAGCAGCAGCATACCAGGCAGGCCACGCGCTGCGCCCCTCCGGGGGAGCCACATCCCCTGTCCCTGCAGCCCAGTCCCATCATCCACTCCCTGTCACCTGCTGCCCCCACCACAGCTGATGGCATGGAGGGAGCTTCTGAGTGGGGAGCCTTGGAGCCAGGGCAGGCAGTCATTGGACACATGTCCTGGGATGTCCCTGCTCCCAGGACTGGGACTGTTGACGTGGAGAGGACTGGCTGCAGACAATGAAGCTCAAGAGAGCCTTCAGCACAGGGCAGGGAAGGGATAAGCCACAGGAGCGGACATGCAGTGGTGCAGGATGGGTGGGGCTCCGAGGCCAAGGGACGTCTCAGGGGCACAGCAGACTGACAAGGGCGGTGGGAGGCAGGAACGTCTGGAGGGTCCACCTTTGCTGGAGGCCGCGGGAGTGTTGTGGGAAGTGGGGACCACCAAGTGCTCACCTGAGGATTTCACCACGAAAGGCCCAGAAGACACCAGCCCCAGTGGGACGGGTAGGAATGGACTAGGCTTCCACGGGGGCTGAGTCAAGAGTAAGGGTCAGGCCCGGAGTGCAGAGAACACTTCCAAGAAGCTGGGCTTAAAGTGGGGAGGGGAGGGAGGAGGAGGAGGAAGGAGTGGTGGATAAGGGAAGACGGCTTTAGGGTGCATTAGCCTTTAGGGTACTTCATGGGTGAAAGCAGCCAAGGGAGAAACAAGAACATCATCTCATGTGACCCCAAGACAGAACCGGTAAAGAAAGCTAAGTCTGCTGTATTTACAGTCATTAGCGGCGTGCACGGCCATGCACACCACAGTCCCAGCTACTTGGGAGGCTGAGGAGGGAGGATCGCTTGAGCCCAGAACCTCGAGTCCAGCCTGGGCAACATAGTCAGACCCGACCTCTTTAAAAAAGTAGAAATTAAAAAAGAAAAATGTTCCTAGACTGACAACTGGGGTTACCTCCTGATTCTAAGTTGGAAAAACCATGAGTCAAAATGCATTTAATATACCTAAACTACCAAACACCATAGCTTAGCTTGGCCTATCTTAAACCTATGCAGAACATTTGCATTAGCCTAAAACCGACAGAATCTCTATTTTATAAGAAAGTGGTGGACACTTCACTGTAATTTATCAAATACAGAACTGGAAGTGAAAAACTGAATGGCTGTACGAGGATTTGAAGTACAGTTTCTACTCAACACATGCTGCTTTTGCACCTTTGTAAAGTCGACAAATCTCTGTTGGGGACCATCTGTACCTGACAAATACAAGGCAACAAAACTCCTAGGGTAGACAGTTCCCTAGACAGCCTCTATCAGGTAACTGCCAAAAGAGGTTCGTGGGGTAGGTTGGTCCTCACCTGAGACATGAGCGTGTCACAAGCCGAGGCTAAGCCGGTACCAACTGCAATCCCAGTAACATTCACCACCTGCAAGAACAACACAGCTAGTACGGCAGAAGCTTAGGGAAGAATGGCAGAACCCTATGGCTGCCAGGTGGCTCTCTTTACATGAAAGAACTGAGACAAGTTTGTCTTAAGAGTAGGTCCAACTGTTCGTGTGTAAGCCTACGTTTCAGATCAATGGATGTCCCTACCTATCCTCATTTATTAGCAGGTACAAATCTGTACCTTCTAACTAAGTAACTAAAGTACCTTGTGTCAACTGGGGAAACTTAAAAACTAGGTTTTCTTAAATAGCACAGCATGTTACAATTTCTTTTTCTTTCTTTTTTTTTTTTTTTTTTGAGACAGAGTCTCACTATGTCACCCTTGGTAAAGTGCTGTGGCATCACAACTCACAGCAACCTCCAACTCTTGGGGTTATGTGATTCTCTTTCCTTAGCCTCCCAAGTAGCCGGGACTATAAGAGGCCACCACAATACTTGGCTATTTTTTTGTTGTTGTCATTGTTGGTTAGCAAGCTCGGGCCGGGTTCAAACCCACCAGCCCCAGTGCATGTAGCCAGCACCCTAACCACTGAGCCTACAATTGCTATTTTTTTTTAATTTTTATTTTTTTTCCGAGACAGAGTCTCAAGTTGTCACCCTGGGTAGAATGCCATGGCATCACAGGTCACAGTAACCTCAAACTCTTGGGCTTAAGTGATTCTCCTGCCTAAGCCACCCAATTAGCTTAGACTAGAGGTACCTGCCAAAACGCCTGGCCATTTTTGTTGCAGTTGTCATTGTTGTTCAGCTGGCCCAGGCCAGGTTTGAACCTGCTACCCTTGGTGTATGTGGCTGGTGCTGTAACCACTGTGCTACAGGCGCCGAGCCTACAATTTCTATTTTTAAAAGTTGTGCTGGGTGCAGTGGCTCATGCCTATAATGCTAGCATTTCAGTAGGCTGAGACGGGAAGATCACTTGAGGCCAGGAGTTTGAGATTACCCTGGGCAACATAGTGAGATCCTGTCTCTACATAAAAATTTTTTTTACATTAGCCAAGCATGGTGGCACACGCCTATAGTCCTAGCTACTCAGGAGGATCGCCTGAGCCAGAAGTTTGGGGTTGTTGTGAGGTAGGCTGACACCACTGCACTCCAGCCAGGAGGACAGGGCAAGACCCTGTCTCCATGTTTTTTTTTTTTTAAGTTGTAATTAGTATCTGTTGGAGCTGCCCTGGGCTGTCAGGAGGATGTGCATTTAATAATAATCATGGAGGGGGAGGAACCCCCCCACGTTTATAAGAGGGACCCTGCCTGACAAATGCAATTAGTGTAATCTGGTTTTTTGTACCCTCAATGAATCCCCAACAATAAAAATAATAATACCAGGGCAGCACCTGTGGCTCAAAGGAGTAGGGCACCAGCCCTATATGCTAGAGGTGGCAGATTCAAACTCAGCCCCAGCCCAAAACAGCAAAAATAATAATAATAATACCAATGGAAAGCACACACTGAGGATGTCCTGTGTGCTGGACATTGTCCTAAACCCATCGTGTACAAGTTAGGATCACTGTTCCCAGTTTTTGGTAACCTAAGTTGCAGTAACATCACTTAGCCTGAAGCTGGTAAGTCTGGCTCCAGATCACTGGCTTTGGACCTCCAGTGAGGAAGGAGAATAACTTTGCTTAACCTTCCTGACAGGACTTCACCCAGCACCCCAACACCAAGGACATACACAGTAGCCCACAGGGGAGGTGCTGTGTGCAGCAGGGCCAGGAGCATGAAGATCCTCATTTTCATCTTGGTTTTCACAGTTAGCAGCCATGGAAACCCCAGGAGAATCAGTTTTTCACAACTCTGGCCCAGTAAACACAAACCCCACCCCCCAGAAAGGACCAGGCCACACACCCAGTACCCAGCGGTCACCCCAGGAGGTCAAGGCCTCCATCTGAATGTGACCTGGGGTGCGGCTGTGGCCCAACGAGTGCAGGGTGTGATGCGCCCACACCACAACACTGAGTGCCACGCCAGGCGAGGGGCAAGACTAAAACTCCCAAAACATACCTGTCAGTCTTCCAGGAAAAGAGGAAGAAGAAGTGCAGCACCTTTCAATCTTAGGAAAGCTGCAGTTTTTTAAAAAAAGTCACACTAGTGGCGGTGCCTGTGGCTCAACGGGGTAGGGCACTGGCCCCATATGCTGGAGGTGGCAGGTTCAAACCCAGCCCCAGCCAAAAACTACAAAAAAAAAAAAAAAAGTCACACCAGGGTGGTGCCTGTGGCTCATCGAGTAGAGCTCCGGCCCCATGTACCGAAGGTGATGGGTTCAAACCCAACCTCGAGCATTGTGGTGGGCGCCTTTAGTTCCAGCTATTCGGGAGGCTGAGGCAGGAGACTCGCCTAAGCCAGTTTTTGGAGGTTGCTATGAACTGTGTGATGCCATGGCACTCCACCGAGGGCAATAAAGTAAGACTCTGTCTCTACAAAAAAATTAAATAAATAAAAAATAAAAACAATTAAAAAGTCACACCATGGCAACACCCTTGGCTCAGTGGGTAGGGCGCCAGCCACATACACCGAGGCTGGCAGGCTTGAACCCGGCCCAGGCCAGCTAAAGCAACAATGACAACTGCAACAAAAAAATAACCAGTCATTGTGGCAGGTGCCTGTATTCCCAGCTATTTGGGAGGCTACGGCAAGAGAATTGCTTCAGCCCAAGAGTTTGAGGTTGCTATGAGCTGTGATGCCACAGCACTCTACTCATGGAGGTAGAGACTCTGTCTCAAAAAAAAAATTTTTTTTAAAAACTAAAAAATAAAAAGTCACACCAGAGGGACTGGGGTCTAGGGCGACATCTGTGAGAGGATACCAAACTATAGCTGGTTGTGAGGAATCAGTCCTAGTGCTGCACCATTGCAGGGTGAACACAGCTAACCATGACACAGTTTCAAATAGTCAGAAGATAGTGAGAGTTCAACACAAAGAAATGATAAATGTTTTTTTTTGTTTGTTTGTTTGTTTGAGATAGAGCCTCAAGCTGTCACCCCTGGATAGAGTGCCATGGCATCACAGCTCATAGCAACCTCCAATTCCTGGGCTCAAGCGAGTCTCTTGCCTCTGCCTCCCAAGTAGCTGGGACTACAGGCGCCCGCCACAACGCCCGACCATTTTTTGGTTGCAGCCGTCATTGTTGTTTGGCGGATCCTGGGGCTGGATTTGAACCCGCCAGCTCAGGTGTACGTGGCTGGCGCCTTAGCCCGTTGAGCCACAGGCGCCAAGCCGATTCACAGATGTTCTTAATGGTATCTTCGATGATGCATCCCATTACTTTTCATGCTATTGGCTAAGATCCTATGTAGAATGGTGAATCTTTTCTAGGCTTTCAGTTTACTTTAGCTGGATTCATCAGAGGAATCACTGTCGGTGGCAGCTATATCCCTAAGATATGTATTTTTTTTTTTGTAGAGGCAGAGTTTCATCTTATAGCCCACAGTAGAGTGCCATGGCGTCACACAGCTCACAGCAACCTCCGACTCTTGGGCTTAGGTGATTCTCTTGCCTCAGCCTCCCAAGTAGTTGGGACTACAGGTGCCTACCACAACATCCAGCTATTTTTGTTGTTGTTGCAGTTTGGCCTAGGCCAAGTTTGAACCCACCACCCTCAGTATATGGGGCCGGCGCCCTGCCCACTGAGCCACAGGCACCGCCCAATATACGTATTTTTTTAAATAATGAAAATTGAAAGTTGAACTGGCTCCCTGATCTGTGGGCTGCAGCATGGATGTGTTAGCAGGCATGAAAAAAAATACTAATCACTTCATACATCTCCATTGGAGCTCTTGGGTAACAAGATTCATCGTCCTTTTTTAAAGGAATCTTTTTTTTTTTCCTAAGCAGTAGATCTCAACAGAAGGCGTAAAATGCTCAGTGAACTGTTACAAATAGATGTCACCTAGGCTTTGTTGTTGCATTTACATAGCATAGAGAGGATGTTCTTCATATAGTATACTTCTTATGGACCCTGCAGATTCAGCGTAATTTATAAGGACCTAAGACCTTCAGAATGCTAAATGAACATTGACTTTGACTTAAAAGTCACCAGCTGCCTTGGCCCCTTGCAGGAGAGTCTGCGTGTTCTGGGAAGCTTTGAAGCCTGGCCCTTTGACTTCTTCCCTCTAGTCATGAAAGTCCTAGATGGCATCTTCTTTCAGCAGAAAGTTGTTCTGTCTACATTGAAAATACGTTGTGTAGTGTAGCTGCCTTCATCAGTGTTCCTAACTAGATCTTCTGGATAATTTGCAGCTGCTTCTCCAACAGCCCTTGCCGCTTCACCTTGCGCTTTTCTATCATAGAGATAACGTCTTGTCCTAAACCTCATGAACCACCCTCTGTTATCTTCCAACATGTTTTTGGCAGCTTCCGCACCTCTCAGCCTTCATAGAAGTGAAGAGAGTTAGGGCCTTGTTCTGAATTAGGCTTTGCCTTAAGGAAATTTTGTGTGGCTCAGCGCCTGTGGCTCAAGTGACTAAGGTGCCAGCCACATACACCAGAGCTGGCGGGTTCGAATCCAGCCGGGCCTGCCAAACAACAATGACAACTACAACCAAAAAATAGCCAGATGTTGTGTAGTCCTAGCTATTGGGGAGGCTGAGGCAAGAGAACCGCTTAAGCCCAGGAGAGAGGCTTAAGAGGTTTCTGTGAGCTTCGATGCCACAGCTCTCTACCCAGGGCGACAGCTTGAAACCTTCTCCATGTCAGCAGTAAGGTTATTTTGCTTCCTTCTTGTGTGTTCGTTGGAGTAGTACTTTAAGTTTCCTGCACCTATAGCTCAGTAGTTAGGGCGCAGGCCACATGCATTGGGGCTGGTGGGTTTGAACTTGGCCTGCTGAACAAACAAAAAAAATAACGGGATGTCATAGTAGGAACCTATAGTCCCAGCTACTAGGGAGGCTGAGGCAAGAAAATCACTTGAGCCCAAGAGTTTGAGGTTGTTGTGAACTATGAGGTTACGGCACTCTACAGAGGACGACAATGAGAGACTCTGTCTCAATAAAAAAAAAAAAATGAAAAAGAACTTTTTCTTGGCAGTGACTGCTTGCTAGTTGTTTGGTGCAAGAGGCCTGACTTTTTTGGCCTATCTGGGTTTCAGCTTGCCCTCCTCACTAAGTTTAATCATTTCCAGCTTTTGTTCAAGAGAGGTATGTGTTTCTTCCTTCACTGGAACACTCAGAGGCAATTGTAGGATTACTGATTGCTTAATTTCTATATTGTCGTACCTCAGAGAAGAGGGAGGCTGGAGGAGAAGGGAAGAGATTGGGAACAGCTAGTCGGTGAAGCAGTCAGAACGCATACATTTCTTGGTTCTCCCTCTCACATGGGTGTGGTTCTTGACTCCCCCAAACTGTTATGGTTATTGGACATCATAGACCATGACAGATAAAATAACTGAGAACATTTGAAATACTGAGAAAACTGCCAAATGTGACAGAGTCACTAAGTGAGCACATGCTGTTGGGAAAACGGCGCCTACAGCCTTGCTTGCCCAGGGTGGCCACAAAACTGCAACTTGGAACAAAGGCAGCATCTGGGAAGCACCTCAGGCTGCTGCGCGGGAAACCAGGGGTGCCCGTAGCCGCCTGTTCTCCGGTGTCTGGCTCCAGTCAGTAGCATGGCACATATGTCTCTTTGCATTTTTGTCAGTGTATCTTTAGAATAAATTCCTACAGTGGTTACTGAACTAAAAGTAAATGTATATTTATATTCACCAGATATTGTTAAACACCCGTCCATAGGGATCGTGCCGTTCATGAGTGTGATGCTTCCTCGTTAGCTTGCCAGCTGAATGTGTTGTCAGTCGCTGGAACCTTAAGCTTTGGGGCCCACGCGATCTTCCTGCCTCAGCCTTCTGAGTAGCAGGGACTACAGGTGTACACCACTGCACCTGGCTAAGTTTTCTATTTTGTTGTAGACATAGGGTTTCACTCTTGCTCAGGCTGGTCTTGAACTCCTGGCTTCAAGCCATCCTTCCACCTCAGCCCCTTAACTGCTAGGATTACGGGTGTGAGCCACTGTGCCCCACTTTGGTGTACTTCTTCTTTTTTTTTTTTCTTTTATTTGAGACAGAGTCTCAAGCTATTGCTCTGGGTAGAGTGCTGTGTAATCACAGCTCACAGCGATCTTAAACTCTTGGGCTTAAGCGATTCTCTTGCCTCAGCCTCCCAAGTCGACTGCAGGCGCCTGCCACAACACCTGGCTATTTTTTTGTTTGTAGTTGTCATTGTTGTTTGACAGGCTCGGGCTGGATTCAAACTTGCCAGCTCTGGTGTATGTGGCTGGCACCGTAGCCGCTGACCTACAAGCCCCGAGCCAAGCCGAGCATCTTTTCATATGGTTAAGAACCATTCATATTTATCTTTCTATACTTATTACAAATAATACAGTTTAATTCAAATAATTAGTTCACATACATTATTACAAATAACAAATAACTGTACTTACTATTTTAAAGTTTTCATTATTTCAGATAATCTTCTATCTAATTATAATCACTCAGATTTTATTAAACCAGTATACAGTGAATTATAATGAATTACAACTTCCCATTGAAAGAGAAATATTCATTTTTTTTATTAACCACTCATACTCAAAAATAATTTTATTGAGATCAGCATAGGCAACATAACAAGACCTTATTCTACAAAAAAATATGACAAATTAGCTGAGTGTCGTGGTGGGTGTGCCTGTAGTCTCAGCTACTCAGGAGGCTAAGGCAGGAGGATGACTTGAACACCGGAGTTAGAGGCTGCAGTGGACTATGATTATGCAACTGCATTCCAGCCTGGGAGGCAGAGACTCTGTTAAAAAATAATGACAGTTTTAGGGCGGCTCCTGTGGCTCAGCGAGTAGGGCGCCAGCCCCATATACCGAAGGTGGCGGGTTCAAGCCCGGCCTCGGCCGAACTGCAAAACAAAAAAATAGCCGGGCGCTGTGGCGGGAGGCTGAGGCAAGAGAATCGCTTAAGCCCAAGAGCTGGAGGTTGCTGTGAGCAGTGTGACGCCACGGCACTCTACCGAGGGCGATAAAGTGAGACTCTGTCTCTACAAAAAAAAAA
>CAUYON010208151.1:0-115989 GCA_963573935.1 Arctocebus calabarensis
GAGGCATAACCTGCAAATATCTTCTCCCATTCTGAGGGCTGTCTGCTTGCTATACTTACTATGTTCTTGGCTGTACAGAAGCTTTTTAGTTTGATCAGGTCCCAGTAGTGTATTTTTGATACTGCTTCAATTGCCTGGGGAGTCCTCATAAAATATTCACCCAGGTCGATTTCTTCAAGTGTTTTCCCTGCACTTTCTTCTAGAATTTTTTGTAGTTTCATGTCTTAAGTTTAAGTGTTTAATCCAATGAGAGTCTATCTTAGGTAATGGTGAGAGGTGTGGGTCCAGTTTCAGTCTTCTACAGGTCGCCAGCCAGTTCACCCAGCACCATTTGTTAAATAGGGAATCTTTTTCCCACTGAATGTTTTTAATTGACTTGTCAAAGATCAAGTAATGGTAAGTAGCTGGATTCATCTCTTGGTTCTCTATTCTGTTCCAAATATCTACCTCTCTGTTTTTGTGCCAGTACCATGCTGTTTTGATCACTATTGATTTATACTACAGTCTCAGGTCTGGTAGTGTGATTCCTCCTGCTTTGCTTTTATTTCTGAGTAATGTCTTGGCTACTTGAGGTTTTTCTAATTCCATATAAAATGAAGTATTATTTTTTTGAGATCTTTAAAATATGACAATGGAGCTTTAATAGGAATTGCATTAATATTACATATTGCTTTGGGTAGTATAGACATTTTAACAATGTTGATTCTTCCTACCCATGAGCATGGTATGTTTTTCCATTTGTTAACATTTTCAGCTATTTCTTTTCTTCAAGTTTCATCGTTTTCTTTATAGAAATCTTTCACATCCTTTGTTAGGTAAACTCCCAAATTTTTTATCTTCTTTGGTACTACTGAGAAAGGAATAGAGTCCTTGACTGTTTTTTCAGCTTGGCTATTGTTGGTATATATATCATGACTACAGATTTATGGATGTTGATTTTGTGATCCCATCTCAGGATGGGCAAAGGACTTGAAGAGAAACTTCTCTAAAGAAGACAGGTGCACGGCCTACAGACATATGAAAAAATGCTCACTATCCTTAATTATCAGAGAAATGCAAATCAAAACTACTTTGAGATATCACCTAACCAGATCATCTAACTCCAGTAAGATTAGCCCACATCACAAAATCCCCAGACCAGAGATGTTGCTGTGGGTGTGGAGAAAAGGGAACACTTCTATACTGCTGACGGGAATACACACTAATACGTTCCTTTTGGAAGGATGTTTGGAGAATACTTAGAGATATAAAAATTGACCTGCCATTCGATCCTATAATTCCTTTACTAGGTATATACCCAGAAGACCAAAAATCACATTATAACAAAGACATCTGTACCAGATTGTTCACTGCAGCCTAATTCATAATTGCTAAGTCACAGAAGAAGCCTAAGTACCCATCAACCCACGAATGCATTAATAAATTGTTGTATATGTATACCATGGAATATGTATAATGTATACCATGGAATATGTTAAGGAATGGCAGCCTTAAAGAAAGATGGAAACTTTACCTCTTTCTTATTTACATGGATGAAGCTGGAACATATTCTTTTTAGCAAAGTATCTCAAGAATGGAAGAAAAAGTATCTAGTGTACTCAGCCCTACTATGAAACTAATTTATAGCTTTCATATGAAGGCTATAACCAAACTATAGCACAAGAATATGGGGAAAGGGGCAAGTGAGGGTAGGGCTGGGGTGAAGTTGGGATGGAGGGAGGGTAATTGGTGGGGCCATACCTATGGTGTATCTTAGAAGGGTACAGGCAAAACTTACCCACTTACAAATGTCTTCATATAATAATTAAAATGCCATGAAGGCTATCTTAATCAGTTTGATGAAAATACTATGAAACCAGCACATTCTACCCCTTGATTGCACTAATGTACACAGCTATGATTTAATAATAAAAACAAAACAAAACAAAAAAAGAAAGAAACCTCCATGCTGTGTTGTTTTTGTATCCATTACAATTTACTCCACTCGGAAATGTTACCCCTTCCCCAAACTGAGCAAATAGGCCCTTGCTGAGCAATTTCTTTATATGTTTGGCTGTAGAAGAATATCTCTTTTGGAAACATTCTGACATTTCAGTTCACCGGAAAATCATATTGAAAACCGCTATGACATCTCCGTGTATCTCTGTGTGTGATAGTCTCCAGTGCCTCACCCTCAGGGCAAGCTCCCTATTCCCTGCTGCTCACACACACACAAACATACACAGACATGCACCTTCTTACACACACAGAGACACACCTACTCACACACACAGAGACAGGGACCCACTCACACACACAAGGACAGGCACCCACTCACACACACAGAGACATACACCCACTCACACACACAGAGACAGGCACCCACTCACACACACAGAGACAAACATCCACTCACACACACAGACAGGCACCCACTCACGCACACAGAGACAGGCACCCACTCACACACAGACAGACATACACCCACTCACACACACAGAGACATACACCCACTCACATACACACACAGTCACACACACCCAGACGTGTACCCACTCTCTCACACACTCATACATCCACTCACACACACACAAACATCACACAAACTTGCACCCACCCACTCACATACACACACATGCACCTCCACACACACAAACACACATGGACCCACTCACACAAACACACTCAGACATGAACCTCCTCACTCGCACACACACACACACTCACAAACATACACACATAGACACACAGACTCAAATCCAATTCAAAGTAGCACAGTCAGGACAATACTACGAAAGGAAACTTACAGAGAAAAATGGTACTTAAGTTTCTCAAGCATTTGAAGTAAGGAAGGAACTAGGTATAAATACATTGTATGATTGGAATTTTTTTTTTAAAGCAAAACCCAAGACTTGTGATACAGCATGTATAAAATGCAGTTTTGAATAACAAGGACGGAGCACTAGAAGCCTGGCTTCTCACAAAATCCAGCTATGTGCTGTGATTGTCAGTGCAGGGAGAAGAACCAGTGGACAAGTGGCTGGGCGAGAGATTTTCTGAGCTATGCATAAGAAGTGTTGTGCCTCTAGCATGATGTTCTGTGGAAGCAGAGAAATCGGGTTGAGGAGGCTCACTGCGCCCCACTTACTCCTGGAGGGCTGCAGACCCCCGGGGAGGGGGCCATGATGGCAGGGCGGGGATTAAAGGTTCTCAGATAATGTGACATGTTTCCTCTGGGGCTGGTTTTCTAACCAGAAACTAAGAAAGTTTCCCCCTTTCTGGAACTCTGTTTTTCTTCCTCTGTAGTCTCAGGCACTGAGATGGTTTCCCTGCTGCAACTTAACAAAATAAAAATACAAGCTGAACCTTCCACACCCAAACACTTCACTAGCTGTTTTCCGTCCTTGTCACTCTGCTGGTGGTGGTGTGTCCTCTCGTCTTTATTCCCAGGCACCTCCTGCTACGAAAGTGGCAGTGTCTTAGGAAGTGCCAAAGGAACAGTTTTTGCTGAATTTCCAGCTAGAAGTTTCAGGAATGGAAATGTCCCAGCATGCCAGAACTCCTATTTCTAGTCATTTTTTAGAATCCCATTTGACTAAAAATATGGGCTTTCAGATTTTAACACACACCCACAAAGATATTTAACTTGAAATATTTTGAAAAATATCCAAATACCTATTTATTTGGGTAGAGGGAGAGACAGCAAGTAATTAAAGGCAAGGTAAATTGAATATTTTGTATTGAAGAAATGTTTAAAATTGATTGATTCCCTATTCAAGTACAGTCTCAGGAATCAAACCCTTTGACACCCTAGGCTGCTCTCTGTGGTTTAATATTTTTGTATTAAGAGTATCTTAAAGCACAGGAAATTTTTGTCTTTCATTATACCGCAGACTCCCTCAATGTATACGGAAACAAGCTTGAAGAAAATAATTGAATGTAGAGGCCCCAAATCAATGTCAGCACATCTTCTAACAAGCTCTAACCACTGCGAACTGTGCCACCGAGGAGAGACCACCTGCTCCAGGCAGACAGATGGAGGCCCTCCAGGGGTCACAACACCCCTTGTAAAGAAAGCTGGAGTCACATACCATGCACGGTTTTGGCAGAAAAGAGAAAAAAAAATGACCAAGACATTGACACTTCACACAAGACAGAAGCAACTTTGTTAAAGAAACATCAACATTTGCAGGTTTCCTGATTCCCCCCCATTTCCCCTGGGTCAGGCAGCCACGTTCTTCCTTAACCACCTTTCACTAAGAAGAATAAGATGTGAAATTAGCATTCTCAGAGGCTCAGGCATTCAGGCAGATGGAATGAGTTGAAGATACAATGTAACAAAAATAAAACACAGAGCATACTTTTGCTTGGATCTGCATTCTCCTAATAGCAACTGCACAGGGAGGGGTGTTAGACTTTGGGTGATTGAAAATAGCACAGAAAAAGGGGGGAAGGACGGGGAGGAATGGGGGTGGGGAGCTCAGATGGGAAAGGGACGGACATATTGAATGGCAATTCTGTTTCAAGGACAGTCCAAAGAGATAAAACATGAGGAGGTCGGTAGGGAGGTATATCAAATAATACATATTTTTAGTTGGGTATAGAAATGCTGTGCCTTTTAGCAAATAAAATTTATCTTAAAATGGAACTACAGAAGATAGTAAGCTAGAGTCCTTTTTTGATCCATGCAAAATATGGCTTTATTTTTATATTTGACATTTGAGTTTTACCTGTTTTTTTAGGGGTTGTTTGATTTTCTTTTTTCTTGCTTATTTGCTTGAGTTCTTTATAGATTCTGGTTTTCATTCCTTTACCAGATGTATAGCAAGCAAATATTTTTCTCCCAGTCTGGAGGTTGTCTGTTTGTTCTATTGGTTGTTTTCTTGGCTATGCAGAAGCCTTTTAATTTAATCAGGTCCAATTTGTTAATTTTTGTGGTTGCTATAATTGACTTTAGAGTCTTCATAAATTCTTTGTCTGGGCCAATGTCTATAAGAGTTTGTCTAACATTTTCTTCTAGACCTTTTATAGTTTTATATCTAGGGTTTAAGACTTTTATCCTTCATGAATAGCTTCTCAAAAGAAGATAGATTAATGGACAAAAAACTTGTGAAAAAATGCTCAATGTCTTTAATCCTCAGGGAAATGTGAATCAAAACCACAATGAGGTCACCTAACTCCAATGAAAAATGGCTTTTATCAAAAAAATTCCCCAAACAACAGATACCAGTGCAGATGTAGAGAGAAAGGAACACTTAAACACCATTGGTGGGATTGCAAACTTGTACAATCTCTATGGAAAGTCATATGGGGAGATACCTCAAAGAACTAAAAGTAGCTCTATCATTTTATCCAGCAATCACATTACTGGGGATGTACCCCAAAGGAAAAAAAAGTCATTTTATCCCAAAGACCCATGCACTCAAATGTTTATAGTAGCATAATTCACAATTGCAAAGATGTAGAACCAACCCAAGGACTTAATCCACTCAATATATTAATGGCTTAAGAAAATATGGTACATACATACCATGCAATACTACTCAGCCATAAAAACAAGATGGTCAACTAATTAATTCCTTTTGTAACCACCCGGATGGAAATAGAGACTGTTCTTTTATGTGGAGTTTCACAGGAATGGAGAAAGAAACACCAAACATACTCATTATTAAACTGAAACTTATCAATCAACACCCATTTGCACATTTGGTGTAAAATTCAATGGAAATCTTGCTGGTGGCAGGGGGCAGGTGGGGAGAGGTAAATTCACACCTAACTGGTACAGTGCACATTTTCTAGGTGTAGGGGACACGTATAACTCTGATTCAAACTATACCAAAGTGACTCATGCAATCAAAACATTTGTATCCCCATAATATTATGAAATAAAAAAGTAAAAAAAATAAAAAAATGGAGCTTTAAAGGCATTACAATCTCTTTTCAGTTGTTCTGGAAGCCAAATTTTCTATTATTAGAAAAACTTAGGTTTCATTCATTTTATAATAATGGACAGACTAGCCCATTTTATCAGTAAGAGGCACTACCTTGCAGGTCATTTAGAACAATGGGTCCCCTCCCATTAAATGCCTTGAGAATTCCCCAGTCATGGTGACAAGAAAACATAAACATTTTTAATAAAGTCTCTGCTTATTTCCAAACACTGTCTGAAGAGATGGGGGGTGACTACCCTCTGCCCTGTCCCTACAATGTCTTTCCAGATTGAGAGGTCTTGGAAGAGGCCGTGGATACCCAATAAACAAGATGGCCCCTAACACCAAGGACTGGACAGCCTGTAGGGACTAGATACAAGTGCAATCAGTTTATTGAGGTGTCACCACTCAGTCCTGCCCTGTTGTAAAATGTCTGTGTGATAATCAGTTTAGAATTCAACTCTTCTCTTCCCTGAGCTGAGAACTGAGGAATGAGTGCCGCTATACGCGCCAGACAACTGGACGAGAACGGCCTTCTCACGCCATTGACTTCAGTGGCATCTTGCAAGGTACAGATCACAGTTTCGTAAATACTTCCTGCTATCTGGAGGATAACAGCAGGTTACCTCCTACGTGCAGGAATTGTTGGGAGGATCAAGGGCTATGGTCTCGTCTCATGAATGAGAGTAGTAACACGACTCTCAGCTATCAGAAACCACTGAAGCTCATTTCCATAGAGCACTGCTCAGCTCTATTTCATGAAATTTGGAGTGTTGAAAGCACACATCACACATGAACAAGAAAAAAATTATGTATGATTACATAATTGCATACGATTTACTGAGATGTAACTCAGTAAAACACGCTAAAATTTGCATATGATCTGAAAAACATATATGATACCAAAAAAACTTATTCTGACAGTTGTAGAGAAATGCAGAAGTGAATCCTCCCTGCCCCCCTGGGGCAGACCCTCATGCCTCATTTTACATTAGTATTAAATAAATATCCCTGTAGTTTTAACTTTGCAAAATCCAATTACTTTTTACCACCAATTTCTGAGTCTTTTTTAATTGCATCCACTCCCTTCTATGAAACCAATTCTTACTTTGCCACTACAGTGTATTTTGAAAACCTTCCAGGTGCTAATCAAACAAGAAGGAAGACCCTGTCTCTGCAAATTCCAACCTTGTGTGTTCCCAAGGAGTCTCTGGAGTCACTGGGGCAACCTTGACTTTCACTTTTGTATCCCTGACCCATGTGATACATGCTGCTTGAGCAACAACACCAAAGAACGAACAAATGGAATGCAATATTAAAGAAGCATTTTAAAGTATCTAAAAAGCTCAAGCAACCTTATTGCTTCTTTTTTTTTTTTAATATAACATCAGAACTCACAGTCCTTGATCTTCACGCCTGTTATTTCAAACCCCTGAGCCATGCTGCCTCTGTGAATAAGTGGACAAAGATTTAGAAATGCCTTTGCAGAGTGAGATGACTTTGGAAAATAGATTGTGTCTAGACAAAGAAGCAATGGTGCCTTCCTAATTAATCTTGTTACCATCCCTCCTTCAAGCCATCAGTCCTGGTTTTCAAATCCACTGAAAGATGGTGCAACGATCTCTTTCTATCCCTTTCTAAAGTTGGCAAACCGTGAAGAAAGAGCTAGTTTCCTAAATAAAGTTTAAGATTTCAAATCTGCTTTATACATATATCCTGAACGTATGAGAACATTTTATTTAAAAAGTAAAAATAAAAAATAAATAAACACACCAATGATTCCATAGGTTTTCATATGATTGAGAATGAAGATAGCTTGTGAATATTAAAAAAAAAGAGATTAGCATAAAAACAATAGCACTGGTATGCATGCTTATTTTTAATACATCCTAGTATATTTGGCAAATACAGGTAATGTTCCTTCCCTCTGATATTCTAGAAATACAGATTTCATTCAAAGAAGGAAGAAGGCAGAATATTAGCAATCAACTGCCACTTGAACTTCCTTTGAAATGAAACAATGTAACTTAAACATTTGTACAGTCATATTGATCTGAAACTAAAAAAGAAGAAAACAATCCGAAGGCTCTGAAGAAAAAAAAAAGGATATTAGCAATTAGATATTGTAGTTTTCTTAAGTTACAATTAGCAGAATTTTCAAAAAAGTGTGGTCAGTAACCTTACGTACCACAAACTTGGGGGTGAACCAGGGCATCAGCTATTAGTGTTTGTCCTCTCCCTTGAGACAGACGTAATTCTTTATTATTCCCAGGGCAACCTCAGAGCATATCATTAGTTGATAATTAGGAAAACTAACCCTAGAACCAAAGAGCTTGTATCTGATTTTGTGGGGCAGAGGACCATACTTGCTCCATACTGACCTTGATGCTCTGCTCCTTAAAGGCAAATGTGCACTTCCATTCACCAGATTTTAAATTTCTCTCTAAAATCTATAATCATATAGACGATATGTTTAAACAGCCAGGAGGATAAAATTTTGTTACCTGTTTAAATGTTTGTATTGATACAAATAAGCTTGTGACTGACTTTCTTTTAATTTCTCCATGATGATGATAGTTTATGTAATAAAATTTTATGGAAATATAATAAAATTTCATATAATAATATATACAGCCTACTCTTTTGAAGCACATATCTAAACTAAATTCCTGTCTACTGAGTTGATCCCTATATATTTTGTCAATTTTGTGTGTATATGAGTTTGAGTTTTATTACTGTCTAAGGAATAAAATATCTTACAATTAGAATATGATTTGGCGATTTTTTTTTTTTTTTGCGTTGGTGATTTTTGATGTTAAGAACTGTTATGTCAGCTCGGCGCCTGTGGCTCAACGGGCTAAGGTGCCAGCTACGTACACCTGAGCTGGCAGGTTCGAATCCAGCCTGGGCCCGCCAAACAACAAAAAAACAGCAGGTGGCGGGTGCCTGTAGTCCCAGCTACTTGGGAGGCGGAGGCAGGAGACTCGCTTGGGCCCAGGAGTTGGAGGTTGCTGTGAGCTGTGATGCCACAGCACTCTATCCAGGGTGACAGCTTGAGGCTCTGTCTCAAAAAAAAAAAAAAGAAAGAAAGAAAAAAAGAACTATCATGTCAAAGAGTGGTAAGAAAAAAATGGAGAGTGTAGAGAATGTTTCCATCATTGAAACAACCATCTGATGTACTTTCTGTGTGTTTCATTACACAAGACTGCCAAAAACAAAAGTGAACTGTGGTATTGTTCAGAAGCTATTGCTGAATGAAACAAAGCATCGCTCCAAACGGAACCACCCCTGGGGATGAAATAAAGTGTTACATACAGTCCCATACTGCACAATGGCATTTCAGTTGGTGATAAAGCCACCACGTGTACAATGGTGGTCCCAAAAGATTAAAATAGAACTGAAAACGCCCTATTGCCTGTTGTCATTTTCACATTACTGGTGTCTTTGTGGTGGTGCACAAATGCATGAAATATTTTTCTAGATTGAAGTGCTATATAGATTAAACACAATGATAGAAGCTAAGCTTCAGAATAGGTGAAGTCTATCCCTTGTGATATTTTATAGGATTTCTGTAAGCTTTTATCTGCACCTGAAAAACCTTTCTTTCTTATTCTAAAGTTGAATTCATCTATGTAGATCTTTATCATGTTGCACATCTACCAAAGTATTTTCTGTGCTTCTCTTTCTTTTCATTTTATTCTTTTTCTGAAGATCTTCTAGTCTAGTGGGTATTTTAATTACATATATACTATCCCAAAGAGTTACAGTGATGCATCCCAAGATGTATTTAGGCTTCTCTGGTCAAACTTTTGAGAGATGAATGGGTGGGGGTGGAATGGGGGAATAAGGGAGGTATGTTGCTATTTTTGAGAAGTCTTAGGTAAATCAGTGACATAATAGCCAATTGTTTTCTGACCTTGGTGATTTAAAGAGAACCCCAATTTCTCTGTTGTTAGTAGGTTTTTTTTTTTTGAGACAGGGTCTCACTATATTGTCCTTTGCAGAGTGCTGTGGAGTCACAGCTCACAGCAACCTCTAACTCTTGGGCTTAAGCGATCCTCTTGCCTCAGCCTCCTAAGTAGCTGGGACTGCAGGTGTATGCCACAATGCCCAGCTATGTTGTAGGGTCTTGATGAAAAACTTTTAGTTACATTCTAGAAGATAATGATACTATGGCACTGAGCTTTTCTTAGTAAGAAACAGCAGAGCTGGACTTCAAGCTCAAGACTGACCCCAGCCTCCAACTTCTATAAATAGAGTAATCTGTTCCATCTGTCTTCACTGCTCACAGAACACAGCTGGAGTGTGGGCTTCGTGGAACCCTCTGGGGGTTTCTAAATAACTTTTGAAAATTAATGAGTTAGACAAACTTGTATTTGTACAATTATCATACAACTTTAGATCTCATTCCTCTATGCCTCATGAATGACATTTTAGAAGCTATACACATGATCATCAACAGGTTAAAAGTTTTCACAGATGGCTCATGGAAAATCATTTTCCATATTATTTATAACAATACAACTGTAAGTTTTTCCCAAAGCCAGATGAGTTATTTTATGATGTGTTACCATTTAAAATAAGCAGTTGTGTGTTGTAATAGTAACTGCTCCTTTCCTGGTGAAGCATTATCTTTTATGCAACGCAGACAACTGCAAGGGCAGGGGGGAAAATAATGCAGGCAGCCCCCAGGAAGCTGCTGAGAGTACAGGCAGAGTTTAGCCCTTTTGTTATCTATCCTAACTTTTCCCTCCATAATCTCAACTAGTATCTACAGGACCACCAGCCCCACTTCTTCCCAGAAAAGAACCAAACCCCCAAATATCTTCTTCAAACATTTTCTCTTTAGATCAGTGGTTCTCAACCATCCTAATGCCACGACCCTTTAACACAGATGATGTCATCATGCCAGGCACTTGCTTGTGGGCGTATCTGCATGTGAGCAGATGGTCTATAGACGGAGAGGAACAGTGTCTCAGTTCCTAAGACATCGGAAATATGTTTTCTGACCCCCAAAGGAGTCATGACCCACAAGTTGAGAACCGCTGCTTTAGATGGTTAAATCAATCAGAGTTCAGCCAGAGAAATGCATGCACACACACATACATATATACATATTAGTATATGTGCATTCTCATATAGTATATACTAGTACATATACTAATACTGGACTAATATATATTATGCAACATATGCTAACATATTAATATATGTTATTGTATAATAATTAATGTCTATATGTTAGGGCATATATATGTATATATGTTAGTGTATAAATATATCAGTATATCAGTTGGAATATGTATATTCTGACCTTGACCCCTACCCCTGCAGATATATTCAGATACATATTTCTGGCTGATATGTAACCTTGACCTATACACACAAACGCACATATACTTATTTTATATATATATATATATATACACACACACACACATACACACAGAGAGAAAAGGTGCCACCAAAAAATCCATATTTTAGGAAAGGAAAAACCTGTATTAAAATTGTAATACTCAAGTCACGTTTGACTCCTGCCATTACTAGAGATACAAGATACAATATAAAAGATAATAAACATAATTGGTATATATTGAATATTATGATTTTAATACAGTTGTTTTTCCTTTTTAAAAATATGTATACTTTGTTTTGGCACCCTCTGTACATATGAAAAATTTATATAAAGTACTATACACACAGATGTACACATGTATATGAAGGAAAGTGGCAGAGACAATGGACTCACAGATATTATTACCAAAAAATCTGCTTACAGAACTGTGAGGGTCTAAAGACCACGTGGAAGGCCATTGGGAAGGGAACGAGGGTCTATCTTGGCAGGCTGGAACGCACGCCATGAGCATAAATGACTGTCCACAAGCAGAATCTTTTCTTCTTGTGGAAACCTCAGACTTGATTTTGAGGTATTTTAACTGACTGCATGAGGCCCACCTAGAGTATCCAGGATAATCTCACTTACTTAAAGTCAATTGATTCAGGGTTTTAATTATATCTGCAGCAACACCTAGATTAGTGTGTGATTAAATAACTGGTGACTGTAGCTTAGCCAAGTTGACACATTAAAAAAAAAAAAAGGCACAAAGGAGCTTTAGATAACATGTTCTTCAGTCTCTTAACTCTATCTGCTTTATTTACATTTTCCTTTTATATTAGCCTGATCATAATCATTACTTGTGTATTGCAGTGCTTAAAATGTAAGGAGGTCTGATTGTCAAGGCAACCAAATTTAGAGCCTGCACTAAACATCCTGAATTGGAACTTTTCTTCTGTTTGGTTAAACATGCTCTCTCTCTCCTTTTGTGATGGTAAACACACTCCAGTCGAGTTTACTTTTTACTGTGTCTCTTGCTAACCTATGTATTGTTTGTTAACCATATTACATTAATAATGTCTTTATATTTTTACTTTCTCTTATAAGGTAAAGTCCTCTTCTGTTTGAAACTATCTAGCTAAACAGCAAGGCATGAAAAGGTTGGAAAGTATGCCGAAGGCTTGTTAAGCAGTTAAAAGATCAATAACAGAATAACAATGTTCCTGGAAAGTAGTTATGAACAAGACTCCCTTGTTAAACACTGAATCAGTATGCACAGAAACACTCACAGAAAAATAATAGTTATGATGGAAAAAACAAAGAACATATAAAAATATGCCACTGATTTAAATATATAAGGAAAAACATTTGAGAAGAAGCAATAGTCAAAGATCTAAAGGATTCATGGATTTAATATTACCCAGGAAACAGAAAGATTTATATAGGAAGATTGGTAAGATCTTTCCCCCAAAATCAAATAGCTGGTGTGTACCCAGAAATAATTAAGAATAATTTCACAGTAGCAAAGAAAGTATCCTATAACATCTAGGCATCAAAAAATGTTATATTTAAGAAAAGAAAATTAGGCAGGTCTCTGAAACATTTACACAAAATTAAATTTAAAAGGAAAATACAAGATTTCAACCAAAATAAATTAGAAACTAAATTTTATAACCATTGGATTGTATTTTATATACTGCATGGAAAATAATATTGTTGATAAAATAGTGCCAACTTTTCCTTAAGTAAACTCCCTTATGTTTCTTCTCCCCCTCTCTGTCTCACTTTCTTTTTAGAGAGACCGACCCTCTGTCACCTAGGCAGAGTACAGTGGCATCACCACCACTCACGGAAACCTCCGATTACTGGGATCAGGAAATCCTTGTGCCTCAGCCCCTAGATAATTTTTTCTATTTTTAGTAAGATGGGGTCTCCCTCTTGCTTGGGATGGTCTCGAACTGTTGACCTCAAGCATCCCTCCTGCCTCAGCCTCCCAGGGTGCTAGGATTATAGGCATGAGCCACCATACCTGGACTCAGGTTTCTTCCTATGAGAGCATCATAAGGGCTCCATGCTAATGATCTAATCACTTCCCGAAGGTCCTACCACCAAATACCATCACACTGGGGATTAAGAATTTAGGGGCTTCAGGAAGGGGAGCATAGGACAACATAATACAAAGTCTATATTATACAATAAGGGTCATATAGTAGTGTCGGGCATCTAGTGGACCCCAGCCTAGGACAGTGGCCAGCAAGAGAGATGGCGCTAAGGAAATACACAGAAACGGAAAATGTAATCCTGCCAACAGACTACAGTACACATGGCTAGTGCCTGTTCTTCCCTCTTTACTGAAAGATGAGTGACTGGTCATTCCCTAATCCACCTGGGCTTTTCAGGATTATGTCACCTCCTCAGAGCTGATTTTAGTCCCTGTTGGTGGAGCCGATTGTTGGGCATCTAGTGGACCCTAAATTGGGACAGTAGTCACCAGTCAAGATGGTGCTGGAAAATCACAAGACTTTATATCAATTTTACAGTGTAAAGCCTGGACACCTAGAAGGGTATACACTGTTTCATGGCCTGGTGGCAGTATGAGAACAATGCAGCCCCTGTCCTGTGTCCTGGAATCTTTTTATTGGGTCCATAACAGAGTATCTGTGCAAGGATGCATAGCAGTCATCAGCATTCAAAGTTAAGAATGAGAAAGGGGAGCTTACAGACCCCAGGAAGGTTGGGTAAACCATCATCAGGTAACATGGACAGAGGGTAATGGAACATCTGAAGAGGCCAGATAATAGTGCAAGCAGGAGAGAGAGGGGAGAGCAAGTCTCACCTCCTCAGACAGACATCTCAGCTTCTCTAGCCTCAGCTACATGCACTGCTGATTTGCCCACCCAGGGAGACTCATGTAGAAGTCCCCCTGACTGGACACCTCCAGAATCCTTTCTTCTCTATCAGGAGTACAGGGGTGGCTGCCTGTAGGCTTTACCCTGGGTTTTGAAAGTTCTGTGGGGTCTCTATCTATTCCCACAGAGTAGGCCCAAGATAAAACAAAAATACATCTTACCTAAAAATACATACACTAAAGACTAATGGAATTTTTAAAAATCCATCAGTAATTTAACTATAAGTTAACTAAAGTTAACTGTTTAACTTTAATGGAAGACATAGATCATCCAGGTCTGTTTTTTTTTTTTTTTAACTGCAATGCCTAGGAGAGATTAGAACTTTACAAGTCAGTGAAAGAGCAAGAAAAAAATGTCCTTATAATCAAGAAAGAAAGAAAAAAAAAATCCCTGCAATATAAACCTAATCCAAGATGGGATTAGTAGGCAAGGATTTTAAGAGGGTTACTACAAATAAGTATGTTCAGAGACTTCAAAGAAAGTCTGAATGAGCAGACTGAGAATTACAGCAGAGAACTGCAAGTAATAAAACAAGGAAGTTGAAATCTAGGAATTAAAATATCAAGTGTCTGAAATACAGAGAAATACATAACAAACCATAGAGGCCTAGGTAGGCACAGACTGGAGAGTGCAGAGGAAAAAGTCAATGAACTTGAAGCATATATATAGAAATTATCCTCCTGGAAGACAGAAAGTAAAAAAAAAATAAAAATAAAATAAGGATGAAGAAAATGTGGTACATGTATACACAATGGCATGTGATTAGGTCTTTAAAAGAAGGAAACTCTGCCATTTTTGGATGAACCAAAATGGACCTGGGAAGGATGGCCCATTTTTGGATGGACCCAGAAGCTACTACGTTCAGTGAAATTCACCAGACATCATGTCAGGATCTCACAATTTAAAACATCTTACATGAACTTTATGGACACCTTGATATGTGACATCTAAAAAAGTTGAACTCATAGAGGTAGAGGGTAGAATGGTGGTTACCAGCCCTGAACAGATAACTTCTGCCTGTGCCGGGGCTCCCACCTCTTACTCTGACCTGCCCCACCCCGTGCCTACGTCATCACCCTCTGTGACACCTGCAGCCAGAGTCAGTGCTGCCCTCACCTGCTCAGCCTTCAAGGCCCACCTGGGAGGGCCCCAGGGTTCCTCTCTCAACCACACTTCTCAGCATTCTCCTTCTGCCATGCTTCCTCACCCCATTTGGTCCCACCTAATGGCTTTGGGCATGAATTTTCAAGAAGGGAAGAAGGTAAATGGTACAGTGAAGGAGAAGAGAAAAAGCTATTAATATTATTAAGTGGAGTCAAGCATATAGTGGATTTAAGTTTTAAAGAAATGCATTTGGAGACAAGAAGGGGACCAGTTTAGAAGTCATAAGGCTAGTGGTGTGAATGATGAGAAATTCCCATTACTGTAAATATAATACATGAGATGATATGGGTCTGATAATGTGACAGTGACAGCATGGTTTTAGGAGAAAAAAAACACGTTTGGGGGGCTGGAAAAATGATGATTAATTAAGTAATATGCAGGTAAGAGAAATGAAGAGGGGGCTGCTGTCACTGAGTTACTGAGGTCTAGCTCCAGTTGGGGAGTTAGCAGAGACAATATTTAATTACTTTGACAACTTCTCCTCTAAATAATACTTCCCCCCTATCCAATGCACACTTTGGTCTCTACCCTTTCTACCACTAATTCTTTTAGGTCTGAACAATTTGACAGCTTCACACTGTCATGTTATGGGAAGCTCTTACGTTTTAGTTTTATCTTTCATATTTCCCTCGAAAGAATTCTGATTAGAAATGTTCCCCAAATATCTATCTTCTCAAATGATGTAAGCTTAAAAACTAGCCAAATCTTTCAGGTTTTTGTTCCTAGGAACTTTATCTTTTGCCATATTTATTCTTCAATACCATTCTAAATGTTAAAACATAGATTGTAACAATCTTGACAAGGTACATGGGTATCTGACTTTACAGTACTATATGAAATATGACTTGCCAAGTAGGTCATCATATCAACGGAAAGAAAGGAAGTAACACCACTGAAGACTTATTTAAATTGCAGCAGATTCAGCAACCATGAACTGGAATGTTATTCAAGCAACTAAACTAAGCTGTAAGAAAATGGCTTTCATCCAATTAAAAAATGGCTGGCATAAACATCAAAGAGTGAAATTGAAAACAAAAAACAGATGCCGTTTTGTAATCAGAATTTGGAAACTTACAAGGGAAGGCATCCTTGCTTGGTTTCTGGAAGTTGAAGTCTATATCACCACCTATTTCTTTTTCATTTATTGTTCCTGTTCCAATATCCATAGGTTATTATCAGCACAGGCACAGCCAAAACCTCTCAGTCAGGATTCTCTCCTCCTAGCCAGAAGTAATAAGACACACTCAATTCTCTCTCTACTAATGGTACCTTGGGAAAAAAAATATCAGTTAACGCATGTTGGATGGAGGAATCTATAGAAACTACAGAAATCTTGGGAAAAAGAAATTGAGTATTTGGAACATCTTGGATGATAACTGGGACCTGAAATATCATGGGCATCTTTTTATATTTCTTTGTCATTCCTTATCTTGATTTCAGTTTTCTCCTGTTTAATTTTAGTTTCCAAAGTCCCATTACAGTATCTGACATATATGAAGTGCTCATTAAGTGCTTGTACCTAAACAAATTTGGCACTGTTTTAGCCCTCTCCATAACTGTCACAATGGCAGTATTTTTAAAAATATTATAATACGACAGTAGTAGGATCTGGTATATTTGGTATGTTGGACAACCTTTGCAAAGTTATTTATTCATTAAGAGAATGCAATGTGGTGCTGCTGTTTTCAATGCACTGGGAATAAATCTGGAACAGAATAAAGGAATTGATTATTAAAGTCTCTATCTTAAAAGAGTAGTGATAAAGCACAGAAATGATTCATTATAATTAGCTTGAGCATTAGAACTACGTAAATGTTAGAAATATATGTTAAGATGGAGAGAGGAAAAGAGTAATTACAAGGGAAAGTGGCATGAAGAGACTCATTCCTGAGTGACAGTGACTTTAAAGTACTTTTGTTTATGGACCGGGATTTCTAAAAGAAGAGATAATAGCCCCACTTATTCATGTGCTTCACAATTATTCTTTCTTAGACTTGGTTGTTATATAATTTTGTTTTCCAGCAACCTTGCTATCATTAAATACTGATTTCAGAGAATAATGTTGCATGATGGGTAGAATCTATGCAATGAGGCAAAAATAGAAATATTAGCAAAAAGTATTCAGTCTTGGCATTCAAGTCCTTCTTATTATTTCAAACCATCCATTCCTAGCTTAACTTTCTGTTAATTCCACTGGAAGAGACCTCACCAGGTATTTAACACACTGTTTGCTCTACTCCTAGGCATTGAGAAAGGCCACGTTTTCCATCTAGGTCATGCCAAGTGGCAAGATCTGGTCAGTGGATGGACTTAGACGTGAAGTATGGTGCATCTGCGCCAGCCCTCCAAAGGCTTTGTGTGATTTCCTTTTTTTCTTCAATGTGTTTGACTTAAGCTAGCTGAGTTCCTTGACAAAATCCTGGAAAAGGCTGTCAACACAAAGGAATCCAGGATTCCTGAGATTCCACGTATAATGTCTTCTGGAGAAAAATTCTTGGAACTATTATGTGAACTAAAAGGTTCATGTCTTAAGCCATAGATACTAGGATTTGCTGCAAAAACTAATGTTATCTATCCTATTTCAGTCTAAACATACAGACTAGATGCCATTATGGTACATGGCGAACCTCCAACATTGCTATTCAAACTTACTGTTATGATATTCACCTGGATTTCATTGCTCCACATGTGTACTTTCCATGGTCCTACACAGATTTCAAAATCCAAATCAGATGTTATCTTCTCCTAGGTTATTTCTCCTGCATCTCAAACCAGATAAAATCTCCCACTGAACTTCTAAGGGTCAGATAATCAAGTTCACAAATTCATCCTAGAAAAAGTACAATATACCACACTACTGAATATCATGATGGTCACCTTTGAAGTACTTCCCTTGGCAAGCTACGCACTGATGCCACCTCCTAGTCCCCCCTTCAAAGCAATTTTGGAATTCTGGAATGACCATCAAAGCTGATATCACACAAGGTCTGACAATGAAGTTTTTAAATTCATCCTAGAAAAAGTGCCACATACCTCGTTGCTGAATATGACTATGGTCACCAGACGGCCTACGGGAGCACTTTGATAATAACTGTAGTGGTAGCACCTTGGGTGGTTAAGGCTGCAGGCTCCCATACTGGGAGAGTAAAATTTTTAAATAGCTTTTAAGGGAAATAAAGTGTTCCATTTTCGGATTTCAAAAAAAAAAAAGTGTATGTTGCTTTTAGGTAAATCCTTGGTGTTGCCCTTAGATTCTTGCCCTAAAGAGCCTTACCTGCCACTCAGGTCCCCAGTCCCAGCTGTCAAACCTTAAAACTAAACCCACATACCCTTCCGGCCCAGGTCTATAGGGACATTTTCTCATTTAGCATCCATTATTCAGTAATTTGTCTTGGTAATCTTTTCTCCCAGACAATTTTTTTCCCTGATTAATCCAATTCTACTTCTTGATTAAATTCATCTGAGAGAAGATACTGCTTTCTAATTGACCTCTCAACTAGAAAAAACATATTTAAATACACTGGATATGTTGGGTTTTTGCAACAGGAGTAATTCAGACTCTTATGATGCAGTGGTTACAGATCCTGCATCCTCCACCCTCCGCCCCCCCCACCCACAGGGAAGACAAATGTCTGAGATCTGAATGCATCCAGCTGCACAGGTAAGTTTCTGAACACCTGAGATGCAACCCTGCACCTCACTTGATATCAGTATTTACAACCTAGTCTGTGAATACAATTGAGACACAGGAAAACACATACTATATATAACAGGTAGGTGTCTGGGCAGAGAGAAGCTAAGTCTTAGAAGTCTTGCTGTTAGAAATCAGGCAGCTACCAATTTCTCAGCTTATCCATTTATGCATACATTTCTTTCCAACGTATTGTTTCATGTTTTTTCAAAATACACTGTGAGTAGCATCACTTTTTAATTAAGAAGGAAATATTGATGCATATAAACTTTGTAATAGTGTATGTCTCGTAGATTTAGGTGCTATGTTTTAGCTTTGATGATGGAAAAGTTTTTCCTTAATATATTCTGACATCAGTGTCCTTGCACTCACAAAATAAACTTCAGTGGGTTTCATTGCAACTACAAGAGGTATGTACATTCTTTAAAGTATGTGGCCTCTGAATATTGACAATGAAAGGTTTTAACATGAAACATAGTTTTCCATAAAAATATTAAGACTATACTGTAGTGGATTGATCTAAGTTACACTATTTCACATGCTTTATAACTAAATTCTATAAATTTTTTCATGTTAAATGTTTCCAAGCTTGTTAGATTTAAAAGCCCATTTCTATTTGGGATATGAAGAGTCAGAGAAAATCACTTTAATCTCTGGACTTCTGGAGGAAATGTGGAAGTCAACCCTAACCCTAAAAATCCTTTAGTTCTCATTGCATACTCTTGTGTTCAAGGTCATGGGCACTAAGCATAATTATAGTCTTCGGATGAATCCTTACCACACCACACACATTTTATTTCCTTCTATTTCTCAATGTCACTATCTCTAAGGGCTTGATTTGGTTATTAAAGAATACTTTGTTCCTAATGGAATTCTGTGTCATAATAAAATAAATAAGAAACATATACCTTAATGCTTAAGAACATAATCTCTGAAGTAAGATAGATAATGGGAAGCATTCAGACTCGTCTACTTTCTATAAAACCTTGATCAGGTTACCTTCTGTCATTTGGGAAGTTGTCAATTTTTTTTCTGAGATATTTTCTCAGCTGTAAATATGAAGAATTACATTTCCTTTCTCAAAATTAGGATCAGAATTCAAACAGGTTAATATACAGTGTTTACTTGTAGCTTGGATGTAGAATTTTGCAGTAGAAAATTCCATTCAAAACAACTTGAAAAAGCTGAATAAAAGACATCAATGCACTGGGTAAAGTCATCAGGAAGTAATGAAGGCTAGAGGGAATGCCTTTCAAGTGTTCAGGTTGCCATAACAAAGTGTCATAATGTGGATCTCTTATAAACAATAGAAATTTATTTCTCATGGTTCTGGAGGGTGGGCAGTCCAAGATCAAGGCAGATTGAGCATCAAGTGAGGGCTCACTTTCTGGTTCACAGATGGTGCCTTCTAGCTGTGTCCTCATGTGGTGGGGCAAGGGACAAGGCAGCCTTCTGGGCCTAATTCCACTCATTAGCTCCACCCCATGACCTAATCATCTCCCAAATTCCCAGATCCCAACACGATTACATTGTGGATAAGGATTTCAATATATGAATTGGGGGAGGATGCAAACTTTTAGAGCACAGCAGGGACCAGGAGAACCTCTGAAAAGCAAGCAGGGGCTATAGAGCTAATCTTCTCCTGTAGGCATTTTATGATTCTCTATAGGAATTAGAGTCTAAGAAAATAGATTGGCCAAGAAACAAGGTCACTGATAAGTTAAAAAAAACTAGCAGAAGTTTTGACTGTCATATTCAGCTGGTGTCTTTCTTAGTACCTTTCCAGAAGTCCAAATCTATGCAGGATGGGAGGTTAACAGCTGCACGTGGACTATGCCTTCCTAATAAGCTTGAACAAGAGGAAACTGAATTTTGTAAAATTGCAATCCAATCTCAATGCAGTTCATTCTCTTTCTTAATAATTAATAATATACCCAGCCCTCTACTCAACCTACTGGTAGAGGAAAGGCTGACTCCTTTCTTATAAAATACAGCACTGCCATGAGCCTCTACATTTCTTTATGCACAAGGGCAATATGAAATAACTAAAAAGAATTCCAAATGTTCAAGTTATTGATTGATAGTTAAGAAAACACCCGGGACCGTAGTTCAAAAATCATGTGTTGTGTCAACAGGAGCAGGGAATAACAGAAATGGTTTGTCTCTATGCCAATACATATTTCACCTTGAGCAGTTCAACGTAGGGGTAGAGAACCAGCTTCAAGGCTTGTTCTCTTGTGTGCCTGGCAAGCATTGCAGCTGTAAGCTAGGGACTCAAAAGCAGCAGGTAGCTGGGAGTTGTGGTTCCACTTTCCATGGCATTCTCTAAAAAATTGCTTGGGATTTCTCAAAAAATGGTCATTACCTTACAAGTGTTAGAAGAAGTTAAGGAAACTAAATTATTTCTTATGACTTAATCATGAAAATCTATATCACTTTTGTCACCTTCTACTGTTGAAGCAAATCTGAATTTATGGACAAAGGAATTAAATTTCATCAGTCCCTAGGACGAATAGCTAAAAATCCATAATCATCTTTAATTGACTATTAAAGAAACATAGAGTCTAAAACTGAGAAAAAATACACAGAATGGGAAGAGAATAACTGGTGATATAGACCCTGCAGTAAAGAGACAAGCATTTTGAAATAACTATTATTAATGTGTTTAAGATAGTAGAGGGAAAAAGAGAAAGATAGAACAAGTGTTTGGACTTGCCCAAGGGAATCTGAATCTTTAAAAAAAAATGTAGCAAAAATCTTAGACCTTAAAAGTAAGATAACAGAAATTAAGCAAGCAATGGACAGATTTAATAGAATATTGTTCATTCCAGAACACAGAACTAGGGAATAGGAAATCACGCTGTGTCAGAATGTAAAGCCAAATTTAGGCACATTTTAATAAAACTAATGAGAAATAAAAACCATGATAAAATTTAAAAACAGCCAAAGCAGGGAAAAAACGTCTTCTTAAAATGGATCGTTCCTGGCTTCTCAATAAAAATTATGGAAATCCCAAAGATAATGAGTAGATATCTTTTAAATAGTAAATAACAAGAATGTTAATAACTGAAAACAAAGACTTTAAACAATGAAAAAATACAATTAAGAAATGTAGGTGAAATAAAGATGCTTTCAGGCAAGTAATAACCCAGAGATTTCATCACCATTATGCTTCAATGGAAGAAATATCAATAGAAGTTATATTTAAATTTTAGAAATGTAATATAAAAGGTAGAGGAATGGGAAGGATAATGTATGAGTGACTATACGTGAGTTTTGATGATGTGAAACAATATTGTTATTTCACGTGATATTTAAAATGGTGCAAAATTTTCATAACAATGACAATACAAGCTGTAGGGTGTAGGTGGAGTTACTCTGTTCTTAGATTCTAACATTGATAGCAAAGTGGAAAATTTTCTTAAAATGTAATATATTGAGAACACATTCTGTAACCCCTAAATGAGCACTAAGGTGCAAAAAATATGTAATGAATACAGGGAAAATGACTTTAAAAGTTCATTTAGCCCCCCAAATGTAAAAATATAAAAATTAATGGAGTGCTGATAGGTCAAACTTTTAAAAATAGGAGAATGGTGAGTATAAGCTCAACAGTGCAGTAATTACATTAAAAACAGAAAAAATTCTTCAAGAAAATGACCAGTATTTTTAAACTAGACTAAAAATCAAAACTGAATTATCTGTTGCTCACAACAAATCAATGTTATGTACAAAACACAGAAATTCTGAAAGTAAAAGAAGGCAAAATTAACCAAAACAAAGCTGATACATATCTGTAATAATACTCTAAAATATGGTAAATGCTCAGACCGTAAAAGAAAAAAAATTGCTGGATATAAAGAGGGACCTTTTACAATGATAATGAGGTCAACCTACAAGGTATATTTCAAAATTCAAAGCCATATTCATAAACAGCAGTCTTTTAGAACATACTAAGCAAAAGTTTAATGCTTTTAAACGGCGAAGCAAACTCATAATCAAATAAATCGCTAGATCATGGAGATTTGAATCTACCCTTTTCAAGTGTTAAAAGAACAAAGAAGGAAACATCAGAAAAAGCAAAAAGATCTAACAAATATTATTCAAAGCATTTACCTAAATAACATTATAGAACACTGTACTTAAGAGAGAATTTTCAACATATGAAATATTTACTAAAATTAATGATATGCTGGGTCATAGAGCAAAACTTCAACAAATGTTAAAAGACACAAAATACAGATTATATTCTTCAGCTCTAGTGGAATTGAGCCAGGCATACTTAACAAAAGAATGGATGAATATTAGACAATTTTCTACCTCCTAGAAATTAAGCAATATACTTCTAAATAATTCAAGGATTGAGGTAAAAAGTACAGAAGTATTATGAACTGAATGATAAGATAAAATACATTATACTTAGAGAGGAATCTGTAGTTTTGTGTTCATATGTTAGAAAAATGAAAGCCAGAAAAATTAGTGGTCTCTGTTTCTATCTCAAAAAGCTAGAGTAAAACAACAACAGCAACAAAAAAACACTTGTAAATCCACACAAAAGAAAGTAAAAGAAAAGAAATATGAGGAGAAATTAAGGAATAGGAAATATTCGTATAATGGAAACAAGCCCACACAAAGCCAAAAGTTAGTTGGAAAATAAAAAGAAAAAAATCAGTAACATTCTAACAATGATGAGTGGGAGGTAGAGGACTTCACAGTTTAGTGAAGTCCAGAAAAAAGGGACATATTTAATCAAGGATGAAAAACTGGGCATCATCAAATAGACAAAATTACAAGCAACATTATGTCAATTTGAGGGAGAGGAGAGGGGAAGGCAAGAGGGTGGTGAGAGGATGGAGGGCATTTGGTGCGATTTCATCTACTGTGCACAATGCAAGTGCATATTTCAAAATAACTAAGAGTAAATTTTAAATGTCTTACTACAAAAAAACAATTAATTGAGGGGATAATGATAATGCTTAATGCTTAATCAGTTTGATTTGAGCATTCCACATTATATATGAAATCATCGCATTGTACCCCATAGATGTACATAGTTATGATTTTAATTAAAAATTGATTTAAAAATTTAACAAAAAAAATCCATTATGTCAATTCATTCAAAATTTTAGATAAAATTAAATATTGTCTCAACAAAGACAACATCTTGTGGCTGAAATAAGATGCCTTTGAAATTCTGAATATTACAAAATGTTATCAGTGAAATGGAATCTATTACCTATAAACCTTTCTATAATGAGAATTCTAAACCTAGCTGACTTCACCTGTCAATTATTCCACTATTTAAAGAAAAGGTAAGCCCAATGCTGGCTCCGATTCTTCTGGAGAATAGATGTGTCAGTTTGGATCTCATGAAAAGCTATGATAGTATTAAATGTATATGAAATATATTTGGAAAATCTTGATGAGGGATAGAGGAGTAGGAAAGAGAAATAGGCAGGGAAATGGGCCTTATCCTTATGAAAAGAAGGAAGGAATATTAAGAAAAACAAAAATGAACACTTCAGGACTGCTGAGAAATGCTGAAAAAGTCTTGGCCAAATGGATGGGGATGTTTTTGAGCAAAATGAGAAGCAGCCCACCTGCTATAGGAATGGTCTGGCTTAATGCCTCCCTTGTGATCAATCCTTCCTTTTCTAGAAGCAGATAGCAGTAACATGGTCTTGGAAGAAATGCATGATGAATATGAAGATGTCCCCAGAGGTTATCATCCAACTACCCTCCATGGGACCGATTCTCTGCAAGGAAAACCTGAGAAGCAGTCCTTCATAATTGCTGACAAAAGAATTTGGGAGAATATTTTTATATCGTTCCGCAAAGGCCACATAAAACATTGATAATTAAAACCAGACAAATGCATTACAAGCTAGGAAAATTAAATACCAATCTCTTTTATGAAGAAAGATTAAAAAATACTCAAGAAAAATTAGCAAATCATTGTAGTATTATATAAAATTTATCATACACCATGACCCAGTTTTATGTTTGTTTAAGATATAGTTTGGAAATACACTTGAAAATCAATTGACCGATCCTAGTTAATAGAAGAAGTTTGAGGTCATCTCAACAGATTCATAAAATATAATTTAAATAAGATTCAACACACATTTATAATAAAAAGTCTTCGCAGACCAGAAATAATCTGTGATGTCCTTAAGCTCATAAAGCAAATCTCAGAGATAACTGTCATCATGGAAAGCTTTATCCCTGCAATCAGAAATGAGCATTTGCTGCCATGATTTTATTTCAACATTCAACACCATACTGGAAATTCTAGCCAGTGAACTAAGGTAAGAACAAAACAAAACAAAACAAAAAAAGAAAGTCACAGCAATTGAAAAATAACAAATAAAACAATTGTCTGTCAGCATTGTTGTTTAAAAGAGAAAATCCAAAACCACATAGAGAAAACCTAGGAGAATTAGTAGGAGAGCAGAGTAAGACTGCCATTGCTCAGCTGCAATGTTAGAATATTTCACCCTTCCTGACTGGCATGACATCAAGCTTTGTCAGTAGAGGGATGAAAATAAAGGATGAGAAGACTATTCTTTCTTTCTTGGATCTGGTGTGTTATTTAGACCAGTGTGGGCTGGTACCTTGCCCTGTGCAACTTTTCCTAGCACCGGGGAGAGTAGCTCCCAAGAGTCTCACAGAAGATGCTGTGTCTCTGTGCAGTAGGCTGACCCCAGACCCCACCAGGTTGCTTTGCAGCCAGGTCTGAGACTTTGTGGCTCCAGGTGGGCAGTTTCTCCTGGCACACAGAAAAGTCTTTCCAGAGAGCCCCACCAGTGTGGCATTGCCCAGGATGTCCTCCCTCAACACAGAACCCCCCCAGAGGATGGTCTCCCTTGCACACAGTGGGTGGCTTTGCAATGAGTCCACTAGCGTGGCACCTGAGTGTACATCTCAAATACTCAGGGAGGCACAGACACACGCTCTCAAATGAGGTCTGGACATCAGTCCTTTCAGGGGCAAGGAGAAGGGTGGCTTTTCTAGATTCCTTCTCTCTCTGGGTACTCTACCACTGGATTCTCCCCATATCTCATTTTCCTTCATTCTTTAGAATTCTCCTTAGCACTCAGTCCTACCCTGTTCCAACCCTCTGGTGCACGACATAGTTCATAATTTGTACATATATTAAACATTTGCTGTTCAAATTCTTGTGCTTTTTATCCTCTAAATTAAACCTGGAAGATACAAATAATAAATTAAGATCACACACAAACACACACATGAGAAAATATAAAATATCTTAAAAAATTAAAGAACACTTAAATTAAGGGAGGTGTATATTTTTAATTGGAATATCTGCAGTTTGGCTGGGGGCCAGGTTCAAACCTGCCACCTTCGGCATATGGGGCCGGCACCTTATTCACTGAGCCACAGGCACTGCCTGGAATGTCAGTATTTTTAAGATATGAAATTTTCTGTAATTTATCTGTAGAGTCAATATAATCACAATCAATCATGGCCTTTATAGCAAATAACCTGCTGACTTTAGAACATATATGCAAATTTAAAAGACCAAAAATTAGGCAAGAGAATTTTAAAGAATCAGTAAGAATGATAGGATGTGCAATATGAGGTATAAAGTTACATTATAAAGTATAATGATTTTTCCCTTCTGATATTGTAGACAAATCCATGGAATGCAATATAAAGTCTAGAAAGCAATGGTTGCATATAAAGCTAGATGATTTATACACAGGTGACCCTTCGCTACAGTGGGAAAAGAAAGTACTTTGCAATAATTATTGCTGAGGACCTTAACTATCTGTATGTAAAAGAAGGAATCTTGACCTCTCCTGAATCATACACAAAATCAATTTCAAATGGAATCCAGAGCTAAGTGTGAAAATTAGAAAGAAAATTAAAAAATTCACACAAAAATATTAGAAAAGCTTTCAAGCGTGTGATAGGCAATCTTTTCTTACATAAGATCCCAAATACACCTGACCACAAAGAAAAAAAAGAATAAATCTGACTTTATTCAAATGAGACATTTTTGTCCATCAAGAGATGTGATTGCAGGGGTGGCACCTGTGGCCCAGTGAGTAGGGCACTGGCCCCATATACCGAGGATGGCGGGTTAAAACCTGACCCCAGCCAAACTATGTAAAAAAATAGCTGGGCATCGTGGCAGGCACCTGTAGTCCCAGCTATTTGGGAGGCAGAGGCAAGAGAATCCCCCAAGCCCAGGAGTTGGAGGTTACTGTGATGCCATGGCACTCTACCAAGGGTGATAGAGTGAGACTCTATCTGTACCAAAAAAAAAAAATGTGATTGCAGGTATAAAAAGATAAGTCACAGAATAAAAGTAAGAAAATGCATGGTATTGTATATGTTCATCAAGGACTGGCTTCTAGAAGATGTATGGAACTCCTGCTTAGTCATAAGGAAAATGGGCAGCCAAGCTGTATATCTTATCACGATGCATAAGAAGGCCTACTCAAAGTCATTTATCAGATAAAATAGGATACTCTTATCTAAATAATGTAAAGTGGAAAGAACAGACAATATCTGATTTTGAGAGGGTGTGAGACAATTGGAAATCTCAATTGCTGATGAGAGGGCCTTGGAAGTGTTCACTAAAACTGAGCACATACATGATCCTTTAACTCAAGTTTCTAGCCCTAGGTACATATCAAGCAAAATTATACATATATGCAGAATGTGACATGTACTGGCACTAAGGACAAAGTGTGTCCATAACAACACTACTTGTAATAACCCTAAACTGGAAATAATTGTGATTTCCCTCAACAGTAGAACAGGTTGTGTATTACCACCCTGTCATATAGGGGAGCACAACGAAATTATATGAATGAAAGACACCCATAAAGAAAGCATGAAGGAAAGTCAGGAAGAGGATATTGATTTAAAAAGGCAGGCTCAGAAGAATACACACTATTAATAAAAGAGAACCCACCCCAAACCCAGCCTACCTCACTAAAAGTTTTGTGTAATGTTTAATAGGAGATCTAGGACAAGCTGGAAGAAGGGGTAGCTGTTCTGCTTCGTGGTCTGGTGAGGATTACTCAAGCTGTTCATTCAGGATTTGTGAACTTTCATGGACGTATGTTAAATTCTGCACTTTTCTTAGAGGGAAGACAGCAAAATAATGCAAGTGAAGCAATTGTCACAGTGCCAGTGTAAAATAAATGGTCCGTTAGCATTTAGTGCACTTAGTCAAATAACTTATCAGCTGCATGATCAGAGTTGAGGAGAAATGGGAAATGAGACTGCCACTCTGTCCTGCCCATCTGAAGGAGGAGTAAGGCTAAGGCTGAGGACTTCTAACTCCCGCAGGTAAGTCCAGTTCAATGCCTTGTCCTCCTTGGGGGAAGGGAAGACAATGAGGACATTGCCAAAATTTACGTTGATAGATTAAACTGTTCTCTGAGCTACAGTGGAAAGAGATAAGAAGAGGCTAAATTTGATAATCTGTTTGGCAGTTTTGCTATTCTGTTTATTTAACAGACTTCAGTTTTTAGAACAGTTTTAGGTTTATGGAAAAACTCAATAGGAAGTACAGAGTTCCCCTGTAGATTTTGGACTTGCCAGCCCCTACAACCTGCTGGAAGTATGAGGGAATTCTCCTATCATCATTAGACAAACTGACCAGCTCCTGGAGTAAATCTCATTAAAGGGTAGGGACCCTCCCTAAATCTGAGACCCAAGGAATTTTCAAGCTCTCAAGCTAGTCCCTGGTCTCCAGTGATCAATTTAAGTATTTCCGCCTGGGTCCACCAGTGGCTTCTGTTCTCAGAGAGCCGGAATTTCTGTGTTTACATCTTTCTAGTTTGGGGGGATGACTGTTAGCCCTGTGACCTCAGTCCTCTGATGGATCTAAAAAGAGCTGTCCATTTTGAGTTCATTTATCATTTCTTTTGTGAGAATGGGAGTGATAATGTCTAAGTTCTATACCTCCCAGAGCAGAAACCAAAAGGTGCTGGTTTTTAACTGTTTAATCATATACATTATATATACTCATGTGCACCAATATGTACATATGTATAGAATAAAGACCTCTTTCAAAAAAACTTTGAATCAACACAATAAAAATTTTAGCATTCCTTTTACTTTGGGCATTTGAGGTCAAATTTATTCCATTTCATGGAAGTATTTACTTGGTGAATATGTCCTCCTGATGGATCTAAAAAGGTACACAAGATACATTTCCACATTTAAAATCAGTCTTAAAGAGATAGCTGTATATTTTATTACAGACTATTAATATAATTTTACGTGCATTTCTCTTCCTTAATCATTATTCCTCTCTCCTGAAAACCACTAGCTGCTAAACACCTTGGCTTGATAAATTTCCTCTCCACAAAATAATGTTAAATACCTCCTGGCTAGACCCCTGTCCCAAATAAAGTCAGATACTTTAATTCTAGGACACTCTATGCAGATTCTCAAATCACCTAGCAGCCCTACCTACTTTCTTTCTTTTTTTGGCCGAAGCCAGGTTTGAACCCACCATCTCCAGTATATGGGGCCAGCGGTGCTGCCCAGTCCTACCTACTTACATTCATATCAAGTATCAAGGAAGTACAAAACGGTTACTCCTCTGGTCTTTTAGTTCCAGAAACAGTGGCTCTGTTTGGAGGACTTTGGACAATTTTGCCTGTTCTGTTGTTTGTGTTATTAAAAATTATTTCATGGAGCTCTTCCTTATTCTATAGATATTTCTGTGTCACGTATTGACAACAAGGGCACCTTTTTACCTAATTACCTCTGATCACATGCCTCTGATCAAATAAATTAGCACCATCATCTCAACTGACTCATTTGACAGAAATGAAATACAGCACACTGGTGTAGATGTTGACCTACATAATCCCATACCCTCAGTATGGGGACTTACTCAGAGTGTTTGGGTTTTAATCAGCCTCAAGACATAGCAAATGCTCTGCATTTTTCTTGTTATCCAAAGTAATTTTCTTAAATAAGTTCTTTACAATATATTCTCTGAAATATAAGTGTCTTCAATGGGGTAATGTTAAGAAAAGCCATCTGATATTTAACTAGCCCATGGGATATTACTAAATTATTGGCAGATGGAAAACTACCATTCTGACCAAGTGCCACAGTTGAGTATGGGATGCCAATTTCAGCCCATATATAGGATTTCGAACAGATATATAGTTTTTAGTTTTATTTTTCCTATAAAGTTCAGGGACATGACATGATTATCACAAGATCTATGTCTGTGCTTTTTATTTGTTTTGATCTAAATCCTTCTCACATGGAAAAATTTCAATTATCAAAACTTCCAAAAGAAAAACCAAACTTTTTTTTTAATATACTGGGAAAAACTAGAACAGAATACATTTTTTCTTATCACCACCTTATTATCTTTGCATTCAGAATAGAAATAAGGTCATAATACAGAAAGAAAATGAAAGGGTGGAAGAATAGTTTTTAATTTGTCAGGTTTTGAATTGATTGTGAGATCTTCAAAGACAGAGATTTTATTTTATTCATCTTGGGAACTGCCAGAAAGTCCAGTTGTAAGAGATAAAAAGTGGTTGGTGCATGTTTGTAAACATGATCACTGCATTTCTGCACGTTCTCTGATCTTACTGAAGGTAAACCCTAAGTTATGTTCTACATACACATGGCAGCTAGGTGAATGTCATATGTAGATGTTTAAACTTATTATCCAGAGTTAAACACATCCTCATTCCTCCATAACTTTTCCCGTCTCAGCACTTTCTTATGCTCCAGAGGCATTGAGGAAGGTGTCGAAGAAACAGACTTCAGAATCAGATCATCTGAGATCAAGCCTGACTCTACTACTTACATGTGTAACTTTGGGTACACAGCTGACCAGACTCTACTATTTACCAGGTATGACCATTTCTGTGCCTTTATTTCCTCATCTATAAAACTGGAATTTATAACAATAGGGTCTATCTTGTGTGGCAGTTGTAAAACTATAAATTTTTGCATGGAAGTTTCTTAGCACTCTGCCTGGCACATCAAAATGCCCATTAACAATTAGCTGTTGTACATTCCCATTATGTTAACATGATAATAAGCCTCCCAGGTAGCCAAGAATCAAAAAGTGAATTCTTCATTAGTAGATTACCAGTTGAGTACCAGTTAGGTATAACAAATTTTACTAGAAACTAGAGTAACAAGAATGGCAATGAAGCAAGAGAAGAAAAAAGTATGAGAAATTTTATTTTATGAAAAATAAGAAGCTAAGAGAACAGACTGCATGGTCATTTAATATGATACAAGCAGAGGGTTTATGGACTGAGAATGGGTATCATGAATAAATGCTGATTTTTTTCAAATTACTTTTTTACATCTATGAAAGTGCAAGAAATTACACTTCATTCCTAGTGTGCTGAGGTTTTTGTGATCATATGCCACTACTTCTTCAGTTTGTTGATATGATGGATGGCATTAATCAATGTTTAAATGTTGAACCATCTTTGAATACCTAGAATAAATTCCATTGGATCATGGTGCATGATTCTTTTTTATACATTGTTGAATTGAAATTAGTGATATTTTATTAAGAAATTTTGCATCTATGTTCATGATAAATATTGATCCATATTTTCTTTTCTCATAATATCACTATCCGGTTTTAAAATTAAGATAATGTTAATCATATTTATGTGAGTTAGAACATATTTCCTCTGCTTCCATTTTCTGTAACATATTATAGAAGACTGGTAAAGGCTCTTCTTTAAATATTTTGTAAAATTCAACAATGAACCCATCTAAGCTTGGTGCTTTCTGTTTTAGAGAGTTATTAATTTTTGATTTAATTTTTTAAAATAAAAATCTATTCAGATTAACTATTTCATGTAAGTTTTGCCACATATGTGTTTTTCAACAAATTGGCCCATTGTATCTGGGTTGTCAATTTATAGACTGATGCATAATGTCTTTTTATTGTCTTATTAACATCCATGGTGTTAGTAGTAGCAGCTACCTTTTACATCATATTAGTAATTTGTGTCTTCTTTCTTTTGTCCTTAGTTATCTTAGGAGTTTTTTGATTTTATTATTTTTTTTTAAAAAGACAGCATTTGGTTTCATTAACACCATCTGTTTTAGATTGCATTGATTTCTTCCCTATTTTTTAAATACATCTTTACTTCTACTTACTTTGGATTTAATTCTTTCTTCTTCTTATAGGAATCTAAGGACACTCAGGTGTAAGTTTAGCTTGTTGGTTATAGATTTTCTTCTAAGTTCTGCATTCAAAGCCATACATTTCTCTGTAAACATTTCTTTTGATTCATCACATAAATTTGAATCACTTTATTTTCATTTAGTTCGGCGTATTTTAACATTGCTCTTGCGATATCTTTGACTCATGTGCAAAGTAGAAGTACAGGGCTGTCCAGAAAGTATCCAGGCAGTATTAATACTATTTTTTATATCATACAGATGGATACTTTCTGGATAGCCATCAGATGTTGTTTAATCTCCACATATTTTGAAATTTTTAAACTCTTTCCCTGGTATTGATGTTTTAGTTTATGTTCATTGTGTTTTGAGAGAACATTTTTGTGATTTCTATTCTGTTAAACTTGTCGAGGTGTATTGTGTGTCCCGGATTGTGGTTTATATTAGTGAATGTTCCCTGAGAGCTTGAGAAGAATGCGTGCTATTGTGTCACTAAATGTCAATTATTTCAAGTTGATTTATGGTGCTGTTGAGTTCAACTATTATTCACTGATACTCTGTTGCATTTGTCAATACTGATAGAGGGGGGCTGAAGTCACCAAATCCAATAATGAGGTTATCTGTTTCTCCTTGCAGTTCATTTTTTTTGCCTTACATATTTTGATGCTCTGTTATTATTGCACACAAATTAAACATTGTTAAGATTCTTATAGACTTGACCCCTTTGTCATGAAGTAATGTCCTTATTTCCTCTGCTATTTACCCTTGCTTTGTCTGAAGTTGGGTTTTTCTGAAATTAAGATAGCTACTCTAGTCTTTTATGGTTAGCATGGTGTATCTTTCTCTGTCCCTTTTTAAAAATCAATCTGTTTGTTTTTATTCAAAGTGTGTTTCTATAAACAACATATAATTGAGTGTTGTTTTTAATCCACTTTGATGACTTTCTCATTAAAGTGATTATTATAGCTGCATTTACGTGTACCATGTTTGTTACTGTTCTCTTTTTGTTGTCCTTATTCTGTCTTATTCTCCATTTGTTGTCCTTATTCTGTTCCTACTTTTTCTTCCCTTTGTAATTTTAATTGAGCATTTTGTATGATTATATTTTATCTCTTCCCTTAGTGTATCAATTGTACTTTTTGAAACAAATTTTAGTGGTTGCTAGCATTTCCAATATCCATTTATAATTAATTTAAAATGATTTATTTTATTTTAATTTTGTTTTTATTTATTTATTTTTTGAGATAAATTCTCAAGCTGTTGCCCTGGGTTGAGTGCCATGGCATCATAGCTTACAGTAGCATCAAACTCTTGGGCTTAAGCGATTCTCTTGCCTCAACCTCCTAAATAGCTGGGACTGTAGGCACCTGCCACAATGCCTGGCTATTTTTTTTTTTTTTTTTTTGGTAGCTGTCATTGTTGTTTGGCAGGCCGAGGCTGGATTCAAACCCATCAGCTCTGGCATATGTGGCTGGCACCCTCCACTGAGCTACAGGTGCCGAGCCAATCTAAACTGATTTTTAAATAACATTATGCACTTCATGGGTATCACAAGTAGTTTATAACAGAGTATTTCCAATTTCTCTTTCCTTTCTGTTATGACATTATTGTCATTGATTTGGCTTAACCATAAGTTAGAGGACAGTGAGGCAAGATGGTAAAACAGGACTCTCCAGTGATCAATTTTAACAACTTTCCAAACATAAACATATCTTTATAACAGCCAGAAAAATCAAGTGAGAGATTACACACCTAGTTATGACATAATAATAAGAAAATGCATTGAAGAAAGTAGAAAGGACAGTTTGATATTTCCAATATTACAGCTCCCCCAACAACCCAGGCATCACAGTACATCATTGTCTGCTTAAGGAAAAGAGATGGGAAGTAAGCATAGAAATTTGTCTTGGACCCTAATACTGATTCCACCACAATAAAAAAAAGTACCAAACAGGGCCCTGTGGTACCTGACTCTGAACTGGCACCTGGAGACTGAATATATCCAGCCCTCCCCTCGCACCAAGCAGGAACCCACAGCCATGCAATATGGACTGAATCCATAGATTGAGTCACTGCTGGCCCATTAAAGTAGGCATCGTCTCTGAAAAAACTCAATGGTAAGAAGGCTTCATGGGCTACAGGGCTTTGTGTAAGCCTCAGCACTGTGCTGACCTGCAGAGCTGTGGGATTCCAGCCTGGCACAGTTCTAACTGCAGTAGTTGGAGTCTTAAAATGCCCAAGTGCTGCAATGGCCACCTGGGTCTGGGAAATAGGGGACAGGCTTGATGGCTTGCCCAGAATCTCTAAACAGGATTCATGTTGGTGTGTGTTCCCTAAAACCGGAATAAGTGTATACTTCTCCAAATTCATGGACACTGATTCGTATCACCACAAAGATCAAGAATAGTGAGGTAGACTTGACAACATCAAAGAGACCAGCCACAAAGAGATGGAGACGCATAAACTACCTGACAAATACTTCAAAATAACTTCTTTGGGAAAGGTTAGCAAACTCCAAAAAAAAAAAAAAATAGACAGGCATTCAAATAAATGATAACAACAGTAAGTTATCAAAGTGAGAAATTTAACAGAGAGATTAAAATACTACTACTATTAATAATAAAAATTAAAAGGGAAATCCTGAAGCTAAGAATACAATGAACAAAATAAAAAAATGCAAGCATTAACAGCAGAATTCATCAAGGCTAAGAAAGAATAATGAACATAAACACAAATCATTTGAAAATACAGAGTCAGAGAAGCAAAACAATAGAAACAAATGAACAAAGGCTCAGGATTTATGAGGTAGCATCAAAAAGAGCAAATAGCTAAGTCATTGCAGCCCAACTGGGAATAAAGAAAGATAAAGAAGTACAAAATTTATTTAAAGAAATAGGAAAACATTCCAAACTCAGCAAAAGATGTAAATATTCAGGTTAAAAGTTTCCAATCAGATTCCATCCAAATAAAGCTACCCTAAGATACATGGGAGTATGTCCTCTGTACCAATATTTTTTGCTTCCATGGATTCAACAGTGGCTAAAAATGTTTAAAGAAATTATAAAAACAATCAAAGATAATACAAATGAAACATAAACTATTTATGTAGCAATTACATATTATGTATTACAAGCAACCTAGAATTATTTATGTAGCATTTAAATTATATTATGTATTATAAGCAACCTAGAGATAATTTAATGTTTACAGGTGGATGTGCATAGATTATATACACATTTATGTAACATTTTATATAAGGGGCATGAGCATCCACAGAATTTGATAATCACAGGGGCTACTAGAATCAATTACCATAGAAATCAAGGGATGACTATGTAATCAAATTGTCAAAAATCAAAGATAAGGAGAGGATATAAAAACCAATAAGAAAAAATAGAGCAACAACATATAAAGCAGTTTAAATGCATCTAGCAGCAAACTTCTCAGGAGAAAATCAGATGATATATTCATCCAATAGATATGATATATTCAAAGTACTAGGGGGAAAAATAAGAACAAAACCTGTCAACCAAGAATACTATGATCAGCAGTCATGTTCTTCAGAAATGGCAGAGAGATAAAGATATTCCAGACAAATAAAAACTGAGAGTTCAGAATCACTAGTTCTGTCTTACAAGAAATGCTAAAGGGAGTTATTTGAACTGAAAGGAAATGATGCTAATGAATAACACTTGTTTATCAGCTAAAATCTTTGAATATATTGTTTCTACTATTATTTTAGAAAAAATTTAGGTCAAAAAGAATAAGAAAAATAGGATATTGCATTTTACTTTTATTTTTTCTCTAATGTTCTTTTCTTTATGTAGGTTGGAATTTCTGAGATACTTTATTTACTTGTTAAGAATTTCCTTTAATATTTCTTTTTCTTTCTGTCTTTTTTTTTTTTTTTTGAGACAGAGTTTTATTATGTTGCCCTTGGTAGAGTGTAGGGGTCTTATTATGTCACCCTTGGTAGAGTGCTGTGGTGGCACAGCTCACAGCAACCTCAAATTCTTGGGCTTAAGTGATTCTCTTGCCTTAGCCTCCCAAGTAGCTGTGATTATAGGTGCCTGACACAATGCCCAGCTATTTTTTTTTGTTGTAGTTGTCATTGTTGTTTGGCAGGCCCAGGCTGGGTTCAAATCTGTCAGCTCTGATGTATATGGCTGGCGCCCTAGGAACTGAGCTACAGGCGCTGAGCCTCTTTTAATATTTCTTGAAAAGCAGGTCTATTGGTGACGAATTTCTTAATTAGTGTTTGAGGCAATCTTTATTTCTTCCACATATTTGAAGAATAATTTCACTGAATACAGAATTGTACATTATAGTTTTTTCCATTAAAACTAATATTTTTACTGTACTCTTTAAGTATGCATGTTTTTTGAAGAGGCCAATTCAATTTTTATCCTTATTCTTTCAATGGTTATGTTCCCTACCACTACTCCCAGCTTCCTTCAAGACTTTTTCTAACGTTTAAAGATAGTATTCTTGAATGTATATATTTTGGCACATATCCTGGTTGGTCTTTTCTGAGCTTCATCAATCTGAAGTTTGGTGTTTACCATTCGTGTTAGAAAATTACCAGCCATTATTTTCTCAAACATTTCTTCTTTTACTTTTTTCTTTTCTTTTTCTTATGGTCTTTACATTTGACATAAGATTATTTATAATTATCTCACAGTTCTTGTATGTTCTATGACATCTGTTTTTTTCTTTGCCTTTCAGTTTTGAAAACTTATATTGATCTCTATCAAGTTTGTTGATTCTTCTACTGTTTCTTATCTATTGATGTGAATATAAAAGACCCGCTTCAGTTATTGTTGTTTTATTTATATCACTTTCCTTTTAATTCTTTATCAGAGTTTTGATCTCTCTGATTACATTACCCTTACATTCTTATGTGTTGTTGACTTTTCCAATAGATTCTTTAGCACATTAATCATAGTTAATTTAAAATCTCAGACTGATAATTCTAAGATACATGCCATATCTGGGTCTAGTTCTGATACTTTGTCTTTCTCTCCAAACATTGTTTTTTCCTTTAGTATGCCTTGTCATATTTTTATGAAAAGGTGAACATAATGTTCTGGGTTAAAGGAATCCAGTACTAACTGTAGTGGTGGGCTTTGCTCCTGGACTTCTGTTCCAAAAAGCTATAAATCTTTGTATTTAGCTTTATCTCCAATTTGGGGCCTATTGTTTGCCACATGATTTTAATTTTCTGATGAATCTGAGAGTTTTCTTTCCTTTTTTTTTTCTTTCCAGATTTTTACTTGCTGTGAGGATTGTAATGACTACCAAGTTCATTACATGCTGGACCATAAAATTTGCAGTCAATTTTGATTGATTTATTGTTCCTTTAATCATGTGTCACACTTTTCTACTTCTTTACATGATTATTAACTTTTGAATGGATCCAAAATGCATCCATTGTGGGCTTTTAATTATTGGGTCCAGTATCATCATACGTTAAAAAGAATAGTATTGAACTTTGTCCTATAACACCAGGAAGTTATTTGAAAACAGCATAATCCTTAGCTTAGTCTGTTTTATGTTGCTATAAAGGAAGACCTGAGGCTGGGTAATTTATAAGAAAAAGCAGTTTATTTGGCGTTTAGTGTGACAGACAGTATAAAAACCATGGCACCAGCATATGCATCTAGTGATGACCTCAGGCAGCTTCCACTCCTGGCAGTGAAGTGGAGGTAGAGTGTGCAGAGATCATGTGGTAAGAAAGGAACCAGCCAGAGAGGGGAGAGGTGCCAGGCTGTTTCTAACAAACATTTCTCAAGTGAAACAAAAGAGTGAGAATTTATCACTCCTGCAGGAAAGAGATTAATCTACTCATAAGGAATCCACGCCCATGACCCAAACGCCTCCCATGAGACTCCACCTCCAACTTTGGGGGTCAAATTTCAACATGAGCAGAGAGGAGCAAACAGATAAACTGTAACAATCCTGCAGATATTTTCTTTGTCAGATAAAATATTCCAGATTTTAGCCTAGGGCGAATTTTGTCCCACTTGTGAGTCACTACTTTAAAAAATACTTTACTTGATGTCCTATGTGTTATGCAACCTTTTACCTATTGATTGTGATCCAGTGTGAGCTGTTTTGGGGAAGGCTACTACTTTCAGGTAGTTCTTATCTCATCCTAAGATAGTGTCCTTGCACATGTGCACTATTCACTACTGCATACTTGAAGCTGACCTTCTGGAGCTGATCTCTGAAGCTCCTTCTGTAGTTCTGTCCTCTTTGTGAATATGCCTTGCACTATCTTAGCCTTCCTGGACTTCCAATTTTATCCCCTTAACACTGGTAATAGCATGTATCATTACCTTTTCTAGTTTACAAAGGGAATGAATTTAATAGTAAAGAGGATGTTTGTCATATTTTGGTTCATGATCATTTAAGTTATTTAAGTAATTCCTTCCTATTTTGTATTCATTAAGAAATTTTAACACAAGGGTTAGTTTTATCTGCATGTTATCAATATGATCATAGGTTTTTACTGTGTAGTCTCTTAACATTAAAACTTTCAGTAGTCCTTTGGTGAACCCCATCTAGTTAAGATAGATTGTTTTTATTCTTTGTGCATCATTGTCTATAACAATTTCAACATTCTTCCCTCTGTATCCATCATCAGACCTATTAGAATATCTCACAAATAATGGAAATCAAAGAAATGTAATGAATTCAAATTCAAATTATATCATATTGCTGAAATAGTACATAAATTTCAAAATGATTTTTCAATATTTGCAAGTTCCTAGTCTTTATCTTACCTAATTGTAGCATAAAGTTTATGCAGTATATGAGATAGAAAAAAAAGAATATTTTGGGTAAGTCAAGCTAAAGGAGGTAAATATTCTTTTTGGAATCACTGAGGTACATATAAGATGGCATCTCAGCTAAATTTTGGTGTAATAAATGTAATTCTAGTGGGTCAGTTGATTGTGCCCTACCAGAAACTATATCATTTTTATTGGTATACATGTGTGGGGCTGCATGATGAAGCTTTAAGCACTTTAATTTTATATAATATAATGAAAGTATTTATTTTTCTTTTATAGGAGTTCAAACATATACATGTTGCAAAGGTTTGCAAGAAGAAGTAATTCATTGTGGTGCAACATTTTATATATAGACTCAGAAAGCCACAATTTTTCCTTATTGATTTTTTCTGCATTATTATGGTTTGTAGACTTTGTATGAGTTTTTCTTCACTCAATCAGTACCAAATTTTTCTTGCTCTCTGAATTCTTGACTAACTAGTGGAAATTTGGGGTGGGGAATGGAGGCCATGATGGAGGATAAGTAAAAATGTTTGCATAAAATGGAATAGATTGCTAAAAACAAAACACAACAAATAAAAAATTAAATATCCTTTGCATTTATATGAGTTTTAATCTCTGAGCTTGAGGTGACCTTGTGTAGACCTAAGGAAAATCAGTTGTATCGGAGTATTCAATAAATTGACATCTTATTAATCATTTAATAAAACCTTTCCTTGCAAAGCAAGAATTAAATAATTTCACTTTTATTTTTCACTCTTTCACTTTGGATAGAATACTGGGACCTCTTCATAGCTCACAGCAACCTCAAAGTCTTGGGCTCAAGCAATCTTCTTGCCTCAGTCTCCGCAGTAGCTGGGACTACAGGCTCCCATCACAATGCCTAGCTACTTTTTCTATTTTTAGTAGAGATGGGGTCTCACTCTTGCTCACACTGATCTCAAACTCCTGATCTCAAGCAATCTACCCATGTTGACCTCCCAGAGTACCAGGATTATAGGTATGAGCCACTGTGCCTGGTCAACAATTGTAAATTTTAATTACAAAGCACTATAATACATGATAGAATTTGGAAGCCTCATTTTTTGATTGGCTCTGTGCTCGATAATCCCTGATTCACACTCCTGATTCCCCATCTGTCTCTCTACCTCCAAGTAGATCTTACTATGTTACCAACAAAGAACACAGAAAAAGATAATTTTAGTATATTCCTCAAATCATAAAGACAGACACTAAGCTTTGAATGAAACAAAGATTAGTCTGATTCTAATATATAAATGTAAACACATAACTGCTAAAATAAATTCTTAAATGCATTTGTTTGCCAATATAAAAATTTTAAAATACCTATATGTGACATACATATTCTTTGGTCCCCAGTAGCCTTGAAGCATTTTTCACAGTGCAGATGAATATAACTTTAGCAATTTAAAAATCATTTCCCAGTATTTTTAAAGAAGTTTTTGCACAATACTTGTTTAAATATACGGCTCTTACAATAACTTTGCCTCCTTTAGAGCTGATTGTGGGTGCCCTGTTGGCATTTCCTATTTGTTCTTCAATCTACAAAGGTCAACATACTGAGATGATTCTGAAAGATCTGAGGGCCGCCCTTCTTTCTGCAACGAGGCATTTTCTTTGTGTGATTGTTCACATTCTTATTAAAGAATCTTTTTTAAAGCTGGATCTAAGTTTTTTTTATCCTTTCATTCCTTTGTATTTTAAAATGCTTTACTGGAAAATCACATATCTCTCCCACTCAGTTTATATAACTTTTCTCTTTGCATCGTTCCACTTAAACCCACTTGCCTTTCACAAAAAAAATTGAACTTCATATTCCTACCTTTAGTAGTTTGTTTCCTTAACTAATGTCCTGTATATTCCCTTCTGTCTCCTCTGGTCTATTACTTTAGTACTACCAGACTTTTTGCCTTCAAACTTCCCTTTACGACCCTTTGTGTTCTCTGGTTCTTTATATACTATCTGCTCGGTTCCATACTCCCTAAATCAGTAAAGTCTTTATTAGACTAAAATTTGAGAAAACAAGATTTTTTTCCTGTGTTTTATTGTTATCAGGCATTTCAAAAAGTTAAAAATCATTGTTCAAAAATACATGTTGTGTCTAAACAGATTTAGTTTAACATGGTGTGTGCATGTGTGCATCTAATAAAGACTTCTATCATTAGTTTTTAAGGCTTTAAAAATCTCATGGCTGTATCCCAAGGCAACCCAAAAGCTAAGTCATATTGCCTGTAATATAATAAATTCTATTCATATTATTTCTGTAGATTCTTGTTTGAGAAATAGGAAGAAACCAGAGGTATTGAGTTTCGATGAAATAGAAGATGCCCAGATAATGTGACTTTGTCTACACTGTGAGATGCTTTTCATGTAACATTAAAAATGACTAGAAAAACAAATACAGTGCTGGGAAGTACATAAGTGCCCCAAAGAAGTAAACAAATACACATAAGCATGTAGGAGGGGAGAATTCCAAACAGCAGTGAGCATCAGGAAAGATGTTATGTAGCAGAAGTAGCGTTTGGGCTCTGCTGAGTTGATCGCACAATTATGACAGGTAAAATATGCATGGGGTAAACTAGGATGTTAAAGGTACTGAGCCTGAAAATTAATGAAGTCTATTCAGAGGAGAATGACTGGAACCCTATTTAATTGGAGCATACAGACCAGTGTGGGAGGGAAGTTTGAAAGGGTAGGATAGAACCATCTTAGGAAGTACTTCAAATTAGAGACCAGATTTCCTTCTAATTGGTAAATAGTCACTGTGGGTTTTGAAGTCACTTGAAAATTTGAATGAAGGTTCTTGCTTTACCTTTTTTTCTTCTGGCATTTAAAGACAGAAAGGAATGCTTTAACAAAAACGGAGAAAGCTAGTGTCAGTACTTTTTAACAGAGAGAGTGAAAATAGAGGCCAACTTTTTTGACACATTCAGGTCTCTGTGAGAGCTGAGCAGTCAGAGCAACTGGCATGTTTATGTGGATGAATAGTGCACCTGACCGTGGCCCCGAGCCAGGGAAGGAAGTCTTAAACAGAAGTGGACTTCCAGGAATAGAAAACTCTCTCTTCGAACCAGAGTTTAGGATCTTTTGTGTACTGTTAAAATTTAAAACAGAAGGTAGGTAAAAGAGAATCTGAAAGAAATGTATATGTGTTTATGTAATATTATTGCGCAGTAAGATGTGTTTGTGACTTACCATTTAGGATAGCTCAGACTTAGTACCACTGGGACTTTGTCACCACCTGGTGACAGATTGCTAAAATTTTAGATTTGTTTATTAAGCTTTGATTCATAAAACTGTATATAAAACAGTACAGCAGCATCACAGATAGGATAACAGAATCTGACACCTGTGGCTGAGGCCCTTCCGTTCCCAGTAGAATATAAGGAAGGATGAAGTATCATTTAACATAACATCCCTCTTCGCATCCTTGGGTTGTACATTCTGTTATTAATGTCCCTTCTACTATTATACATTTGCAAGGCAAAAGTCGGGATTACAGAGTAGCATGTGTATTATTTTCCCTTGTAAATAATTAATCATTTGTTAAGATGGGGATGTAAAAGAGAGAATGATGGGGGAGAGAGGTATGCCAAAAACAGTTCAGTTTCCTTGAAAAGAGGAAGAGATTGCTATGAGGGGCACTTGAAAAACAGGAGAAGTTTGGGTCATTTTAAGGGATCGTGAATGACACAAAGATAGAGAATTGGGCACTGGTGACAGGTCACATGTGAGGTAACAACTAAACAAGTCAGGTAAACAAAATATTTAACATGCAGAGAAAAGAGCTCACAGGAATGGCCCCCCAATGGATGGTGACCTGATTCAATCCCACTTAATGATGTTTCATTCATGTTGTATTTTAGCTTTATGTGCATGTGTGTATTTATATATCTTTTCCTTATCATAAGAATATAAATTATTATACACTCCTACCTTTTCTATTTGTTTTTATGTTGCATTTAATACCACCTATAGTGTTTTATATTTATTTGCTACTTGATCAATGTTTGCATAATGCATGAAGGAGGGCAGTGAGGAAAAAAGGAACGAGGAATAAGTGAGATAGGTCGTACCTTAGAGCAGCGGTTCCCAACCTGTGGGTCGCGACCCCTGTGGGGGCCGAATGACCCTTTCACAGGGGTTGCCTAAGATCATCCTGCATATCAGATATTTACATTACAATCCATAACAGTAGCCAAATTATGGGTATGAAGTAGCAATGAAAATGATTTTATAGGTGGAGGTCACCACGACATGAGGAACTGTATTAAAGGGTTGCAGCACTAGGAAGATTGAGAACCACTGCTTTAGAGGGTCTGGAAGACCAAAATAAAAAATGCTGACTCATCCATACCTTACTTCTCAAAGATGAAAATTTTGTTTTTGTTTTGAGACAGCGCCTTACCTTGTCACTCTCAGCAGTGTGCATTGGCATCACAGATCTCGGGAACCTCAAATTCTTGGGCTCAAGAGATTCTCTAGCTTTGCCCTCTGGAGTAGCTGGGACTACAAGCACCCGCCACTATACCTGGTTATTTTTAGAGAAAAGATCACTTGTTCAGGCTGGTCCTGAAGTCCTGAGTTTACGCGATCCACCAACCTCAGCCTCCCAGAGTGCTAGAATTATCAAAGATGAAAGTTTTGGTTTGGCTAACACAGACAGGATGCTTAGGCCTTTCTTCAAGTTCTGAATGGCTATTCATTAGTCCTAATTAGTAGTATCATTTTGATAGTTAAAAGTCACTTAAAATTCTCCACTACTTAGATGTTCATGAATATTTGTGATTACATCAATAGTTACATGCAGAAACCCCTTCCAAATTTCCTACACTTGGTTGAAAGCCCACCAGAATAAAGTGAACCATATAGACAGAGAGAACCTTCATAAGGTATAGTGATTTTGAATGAATAGCTTAGGGCCAAGAGTGACAGAAATAATTTTCTACTCAAAAATCTTACAAGTCAGAACAAAACCAGTTCCTCCCTTCTTCTCCTCTCAAAGTTTCTTAGTGTAATAAGCTCATGCTTTGTGAGGCTGCGAATAACAAACGAGGACTTTGCGAACATCCTCACAAAACGTCTGGATCCCCATTTGCAAGGTCAAAGTAGTTATCTCCCTTTCATGGATTCGATGTTATTAAAGAGGACATTGAGGAATCATTCCTTTTGTGAGGAGGGAATTTTATTCGTTTGGGTTCTACTAAAAGGTTACTAAAATCTATCAGAGCAGTTAGCCTGCACAATCAGAATTAAACCTTATCTGAGGAAGATTCTACCAGATCTTCCAAAGAGAGCTTTCTAGACAGATCTAATTACATCTGGCTCTGCTCATCTGCCCCTTTCTTCTGCGGAGAGGAGAGGATGAAGGGGAGAGGCAATTCATATATTTTATACGCCCTACACATTGGCATGTGAGAATCGAGGAAAAAACAGAATCTACTAATCAGTACCCAAGTTTCTACAACCACCACCTTCCAAGCTAAGCACATGATTTCTTTCTGGCATTTTTATTTTCACCTCGATGATTGAAATGTAATTCAAATCACAAAGGGAAGAAAAGCCTGTTGTTTCAAACATAAACTTGCCTTTCACCATAACATTCTTGCCCACTCATTACTTGTACACCCAGGACGTGATAGTATTAAGCTTAACTCACGGTGCCTCAAACAATTCAGTGGAAATGTAGTAGCTGATATCTAAGTCCGAAGACAATTTAATGTTTATTCTTCTAGAATTATTCCTCCACAATAATAGAAATAGGAAAAGGCAGTCTTTCAACTTACAAAGTTGGCTTCTTAGACTTATTTTGAGCATTAGGCTTCAAATTGGAAAAAACTGTCTTATATTTAATGAAAACAAATATATGAGAAAGTTGTTTTGAACTGTGAGTAGGTTACCAGGTTAACACTATTTAGTAAAATTACTAACCCAAGATTAAAACAGGAAGATAAGAGGGCAGTGGTTGAAAGCAGAAGTCTACTTAAAATCTTCTGCAAAATTTTTCATGAAACATTTTTTATTTCTCCCTATATTTAGCCTTACTGCCCTCCTGATGACCTGGGGAAAATGCTCTAATAGTATACCATTGTTTGAGGTAGGTAGAATAGTGTTTTCTATTCTGCTGATTTACACTCTCATTCTCCTTTATACTTGAATGAAGGCTGAAGAACTGTCAGTACCAAAGCAAGAAAGATAAGTGGCCATGCCCACCATATCTCCCTGCCCCCCACATATGATGCTATTGCAAGACTCACTTTGTTTTTAATTCATATTCTGTCGTGCAAAGCAAGTCACATGGCGCAACTTGACTTCCATGCGGTTGGAAGTACACTCCTGTATAGAGGCACTGCCAGTTCTATGACAATGGTCATATATTTCTCTCATACAAAAGAACTAGGAAAAATAATGCAATCACCCACTGTTACCTTTCAATATTAAAACCAACAAATAATAGATTTCACAACTAAATACAAATACCACGTGGGACCTGATTTTTGGCATTTTTTACACATATACTATCTCTACTAAATGTACACAATAATTAATATTTGGAATTAGATATTGGATGTGTGACATTAAAAGTTACATGTCATAAAAATGTCCCTTTTATAGATAGAAATGTTCTTCGTGTGAACCTAAAAGTCATTTACCAAGTCAAGAGTAGTACTTTTCAATGGACAGAAAAAGAGCTAAAAGGCAGCGGAGAGCCCAGCAGACAATGTTTTTGACACTCTAAATGTGCTGACAAATTCAAAAGAGAATTCAGGGAATTTCCATTCTCAAGTTGTGAGCACTTCTTAGATTTGCCTCTCCTAGCAAGAAACATTTTAAATTAAAAAAAAAAGAACCTTTGATGATTAATATAAATTACAACATCCTTCTAGATTTTTATTAACAGAATCCACATGTTAATTTTAGCTCACAATTAATTGGGGAAAAGTGGGGAGTGAAATAATGGTACACGCAGAAAAGGAGATTTCTGCTTCTCATTGAGAAAGACATGTTGAGTATACAATGAAGAAAACTTGTTATTCTAATTAATGTAGAGTTGATACCTTTATTTCTTTCAGAATTTGATTATTCATTTTCCACGATTTGAATGTCCTTGCCAAAACTCATGTTGTAATTTAAGTGCCAATGTAATGATATTAAGTGGTGACTATATCATGAAGGTTCTTCCCTTGTTGAAGATGCCTGTATGACTGCAGGGAGTTATTCATAAGGGATATTTGGCCCCCTTCCCCTCACTTCCCTTCCTGTGTGTCCTTTTGTCTTTCTACCATGTTGGGAAGCATCAAGAAGGCCCTCCCCAGATGTCGTGCAGACACCATCACCATGGTCTTGGACTTCCCAACCCCCATAACCACATAAACTTTTGTTCTTTATAAATTACTTAGGCTGTGTTATTCTGTTATAGAAGCAAAAAATGAACTAAGACCCAATTATTTACTGCCATCTGTGGGATGTAAGACTTTCTAGAGCACTCCAGATATAACTTTTCAAACTGAAGCTCCCTTATAAAACTTGACCTTCATATGTTAATTTAAAATAGTTATAAGAAGCAAAGATAACTGTGGCAGAATCTTGCAAAGCATGAATTATACAATATATTGGAAAAAATGAACTTCTTCTAACATTTATGCATGAAGCATAAAATCAGGCTCCATAAATAGAGTACTAATTTAAAAACTTAATGAAAATACATTCCTTTTATTAAGACTATATTATCTAATATAGCCTAACTATATTTTCCTTCAGCATATTAGAACTAGCGTGGGCCATTATCAAAAGCATTTTTTTCCTATAAACAGATTCCTCTATAGTAGCTGCTTTGTCACTGTTCTAATGCAAATGGATTAATAAAAATTTCTTCTTTTAAGAGTAAGTTAAAGAGGGGAGGGGAGGGGAAAGGATGGTTGGAGGGTGGGCGATTGGTGGGATCACACCTATGGTGCATCTTAGAAGGGTATAGGTGAAACTTACTAAATGTAGAATACCAATGTCTACATATAGTGATTATGAAAATGCCATGAAGGCTATGTTAAACTGTCTGATGAAAATATTTCGGATTGTATATGAAGTCAGCACATTGTACCCCATGATTGCAGTAATGTACACAATTATGATTTAATAAAAATTAAAAAAAATAATAAAGTATCACTGTTTTACAGAACATTAAACAAAAGAGTAAGTTAAAGAAAATTGAATGAACATGAAAACCACATGTATCAAGGTTCATTATGATCACGGGTAAATCTAACAACATTACCAAAGTCTGCTGACCTACCAGGTTGTCTGGATAAATTCCTCAAGTCCGTCTAAGCCATTCATCGTATCTTTCTAGCTCTACTATTTGTCCCTTTTCCTTTCCATGTCTGTTGAAAAACACCTAATGATTCAGATTTTTCCTTGTTTTTTGAATCAGTATGGCCCTTAATGAAGGAGGTACAAAAATTTTAAAAGTAAAAAATTGTTCACCAAAATTTTTATCTGGGCTTTTGCCCAGGCTGACTCCAGTCATTATGTTTTGACTTTTACTGGAAACTTCTTTGCTTTCTTTACAAGCGACAACAATGAGGCAGAAGTGACGTTACTATTCATTGCCTATTTCCCTGCCCTTTTCAAAATCTGAAATCTGAGCTGGATCTCGACATAATGCTAAGTCCTGATTGGCTCTGAGTGTGCCATGTAAGGACAATTGATTATTGCCAATATTATTGAACTCTGAGGCAAATATGTCTCCCACGAGCCCATCTGTTGTCTTCACTCACATTCTTCTCACACTGTATTTTGTCCTCCTCTTTTCTGCTAAAATTATTTTTATAGTTACATATTCTCTTAGTTTCAGTAGACTTTCTGTGCACCTGAATCTAAGTAATCTCTAATTTGGCAAACCTAACTCTTTTCAAGTAGCTGTGATAAGAGTTGATGTGATTATGAAATATGACCAGAAAGGGAAAAAATAATATTGTGACAGTCTCTGAATAAATTATTTGACCAATTTGGTTTAAAAGGCAATTATGGAAAATACTCCATGTCACATTATTTAGAACATCAGAAGCTTAAGCGTCAACATACTCTTTTCTTTCAGCAACAATATATGTTACATTAATAATTTGGGTGGCATTTCTAAAAAATGTCATGGAAAATATTGTGTGTGAGTATATTTTTAAAAATTTCATATAAAATAAGAAAGCATCAGTGTTTTCAGTTTCATGTAACGTATCAATGAACTAGTTCAATTTTCATTATATGTACTACAACCACTCTCCCTCTGTATATCTATGGGTGCAGCTATGGTAACCATGAGTACATTTACAGTGGAACAGAGACTGGGGGGAAAAGGAGGAAAAATTCCCACCACTATAGTTAATGGTGTACATATTTTTGAAACCAGATAAAGAGGTATTAGATGACCAATGAAGACACCAGACCATGAGATGCTACATAAAAAACATGATATCAGGTGGTGCCTTGGCTCAGGAAGTGAGGTGCTGGTCCCATATACCAAGGGTGGCAGGTTCATGCCTGGCCCCAGCCAAAACTGCAAAAACAAACCAACAAACAAAAAAACATGATATCAAGAATATCCTTAATAAAGAATATATATTTACTTATGGTAATGTGATATACTAGATAGTCTGATAAAACTCTAATACAAAGAGCCATCTGAATAAATGATAATTACTATATTTTAAGATGCAGATTTAAGCTCTTATTAAATTAAAGGAAATATTCTGGGATGAAAAAAATGAAAGCAGAGTAGTGAAACGAGTGGACAGAGAGATCCAAAAGAAAACATTCTAGGTCTTGATAGGGGGGCCAAATGTATACAGGGAATAGGTCAGTACTTGGTCCTAGAGGAGGCACAGAGCTGGCATTCATTCTTCCCACAAAAAGCAAGGATTTTGATGGCTTTATCCTCAATGAATGGATATTCTGCCCACCAATTCAGCAAAGAAAGACAACAGGGAAACTTGTCTGTATTGGCCTGCTTTCTGGGTGAAGATCCTGTGGTCTGTATGCAGAATTTGTGGTCTTAAATGTGCCATTGAGAAAGAAGGTTTAGGGTTCCAGCATGCATGAGCTACAAGTTACAGAAAACCGGAGGCCAGAAATGAACATTAAAAAGTGGCAACACCACTGAATTAGTTGGAAAAAGAAAAAAAAAGTCAGTTAAAATTGATCACACTGAGGAAATAGATTATAACCCGAGAACCCCACATAAGGCAATCAGTATATAACGATGATAAATAAATGTTAATTAGCACAGACATAAAATATTAAGATATGAGGAAGAACAATCCATGGATCCAAAGACCAAAATCATTTCAAAAATGAACAGACACATAGAAATGAAAATTTTAGTTAATTAAATTGAAACTTCAAAGGACAATTATATAATAGATTTAACATATTGGAAAACATTAATGAACTAAAAAAAGGCATCAGATGAAATTATCTGGAATGCACACAAACAGTTTTAGTATACAGAGAAAAAATGTAGAATTCACTGAAGGAATAGGAGGGGCCCTTCCATTCATTAAAGCCATGGGCTGTTTAGTGGCAACATAGTACATACACATGTCCTCAAATGGTCCAGGCTTCAGCGTAAAATTTTCAGCATAAGATGCTACCACACTGAAATCCAAAATAATGTAACAGTGATAGTATATTCTTGAAATATGTTTAACCTTGGTGCTATCTCCATAATATGATTATCAATTGTCATTCCATTTTAAAAATACATAACTGTGATTCTAAATAGAGACAGGAGGTGAGACAAAAAAGAATAACATAAAAAGGAAAAGACCAATTTTTTGGTATTGGGGTCATTATTCCACCCAGGGAATAATTTGTAAAGCCTAAGTCTTAACATCCTGGAGGACGTGTTCATGAACATACCATTTAGCAAATGGTCATTTTTGTGTATTTAGCATAATGCAGTTTTATTTTCTATACCAATAAATAGATGAAATAGGTGTGTTCTTATTTGTCATACTAGCAGTAAAGCTAAAGTAGCAAATTGTACATTGCTATTAGAATTTCTTTACATTAAAGGAAGAAAATAAACCTATGAAAATGAAAACATCATTCTTTACCTTGATAGCATAAATTACGAATTACCCAGAGGTGAAGCCTCATAGCCTTATGGAATAAAAAAGGATGTACAGCATTTGTTATAAATCTGAGAAAAATATGTTCTCCTTGGCAGCTGTTCACGTTGGTTTACTTTCTTCTGCTTTAATTTCTTTTATTAGAATAGTGTAAATATTTCTCCAAAGATACTAAAGAAAAGTTCAAAAAGTTGCTTAGAGTTTTCATAACTTTCAGGACACAACTTGAGTCAAGTATCTGAGGAAGGTTTTAGTTAAATGACACATCCTCACTTCCCTCTCCCCAACGTACAAGCTAGCCAGAGTTACCCAAGTCCCTTAATACTGCACACAAGTAAATTATTCATTATCTTTTTTTTAATTAAATCATAGCTGTGTACATTAATGCAATCATGGGGTACAATGTGGTTTCATATACAATCTGAAAAATTTTCATCAAACTGTTTAACAAAGCCTTCATGTGATTTTCTTAGTTATTGTGTTAAGACCTTATACTCTGCATTCAGTAAGGTTCACCTGTACCCTTCTAAGATGCATTGTAGATGTGGGTCCACCAATTACCCTCCCTCCATCCATCCTCCCCACTTCCTCCCCTCCCTTGCCCCTTTCCCCATATTCTTGTGCTATAATTGGGTTATAGCCTTCATATGAAAGCTATAAATTAGTTTCATAGTAGGCTGAGTACATTGAATACTTTGTCTTCCATTCTTTACTTACACTCCTTTTGGAAAGATGTTTGGAGAATACTTAGAGATCTAAAAATAGACCTGCATTCGATCCTACAATTCCTCTTCTAGGTATATATCCAGAAGATCAAAAATCACATTATAACAAAGGTATTTGTATCAGAATGTTTATTGCAGCCTAATTCTTAATTGCTAAGTCATGGAAGAAGCCCATCGACCCACAACTGGATTAATAAATTGTGGTATATGTACACAAAGGAATATTATGCAGCCTTAAAGAAAGATGGAGACTTTAACTCTTTCATGTTTACATGGGTGGAGCTGGAACATACTCTTCTTAGCAAAGTATCTCAAGAATGGAAGAAAAACTATCCATTATCTTGACAGAGCCATCTGATTTTGGGAACTTAGAGAAATTCAACAGTGATAAGATGATTTGTGAATTTTGTAAATTATGTTAGTATTTTATAAGTAAAAACAATTATAGCAATATCAGATGTCTTGCTTAAGAAGGTTGATCCTGTTAAGTGTAACACAGTATCAATGAATAACAAGGAAGAAGAAAGCTTTGCTCTTTCCTCTGCCTAAACCAAACTCAGATTTTTTCCTTTCTTCTCCTTTCCCACAAGATTTTTTCTTTGGGTTTGTGTGCAGTAGGATGAGGAAAAGCATTTGACCAGAAGATGTCTGTTGGACAGGCCTGGGGAAGGAGGGTTTCAGGGCGTTAAGAGAGGGAGCTGAAATGCAGGAAGAGAGATTTCAAGATGATGGATCCAGTTACATAATGTCTTCTGGGTGTTTCAAAAACATGATTAAAGCATTCACCGAATTGCATCAAACTACGTGGCCATTGATTAAAAGATAGATATCATTAAGAAAAGAAAATGCTGCTCTTTGAATTATGACACATTATTAATCACTTTTAAGAGATGAATAAATATGAAAAAATATATGTCTTGAAGTACATGAAATTTGATAATTTCATTTGAGGTTGTTTTTTGATTATCATGTTTTTTTCTTTCACAGGGACATCATTTCGAAAGTGGGCTGTATGTGAATGGCTTAATTTTCCACACCCAATAAGCACTGGGGAATCCATTCTCCTCAGAAGACATGGAACTCAGTGAGGGATTTCCAAGAGGAATAGCAGGAGAAATTCTCAGAAATAAAAAGAAGATGGTGAAAGGGGAATACTCCCCACAGAGGCACTGTCAGGACTCCGGCAATCATGGTAGGTGGAGTATTTTGTGCCTAATCAGGTGGAGTTGAGTGGGAACAGAGCACTTTGAGAATTTTCTGAGTCAGAGTGGTGTGTATTGAGAGTCACATTATTGGAGTTATGAGTTGGAAATTTTTAATATCTTATAAGAAAAAAGAGTGAATTGAGGAAGCCTTATATTATTTTGTATGTGTTTTACACTGTGCTTTTAAAAAGTGCGATATATCTGAATTTGGGCTTTGAGATCAGATTACAAGAAAAACAAAGTCAAAGAAAAGAGAAAAATCTGGAAATCAAAGATAATTTGCATAGTAATGTAAATTGTTTACAAAGTTTATAAAATACCAATTTTGCAACACTTTTTTTCTCATAAAATATCTCCCTTTCTATCTCGTCAACTTCCTTTTTGTGCTATAGCTATTTTGAAACATGGCCCCATTTTCACCACAACCGTGTTGGCTTCAAATTGAGCTACACTGTGACATCTTGGAGGGAACATTTTGCAAAAGATTATACAGCGGAAAGTGGTGATGGAAAAATGGCATACTGGTTATAGGTAGATAAAACAGAATGAGTATTTCCACAAAATAAAAAGATAGAAGTCTTTATTTTATTAGAATTATAAGATAGCTATATATTCCATAATGAGCTTGGTTGCATTTATGTTCTTTTAGTAGTTGTACATTGATTTTCAAATGCATAGGTAACTATGATTTTAAAACAAATCTAAAATTTAATATTAAATTTTAATATTTTTATCTCTTTCCAAACTTAGCAAGGAACTTATCTGGATTCAATTACCAACTAAACATTCCCTGGCCCATATTGATATTGTTGTCTAAAGTTTTTGTTTTTGATAGTTTATTATAAGCACACACAAAATTTTTGATATTTAGTTTTTACATTTAATATTTTAAGTAACCTATATTTTATCAACTTTGATCCACTCATTGATTCTTTTTTTGAGACAGTGTCTCACTCAGTTGCCATCGGTAGAGTGCTGTGGCATCACAGCTCACAGCAAACTCCAACTCCTGGGTTTAGGCAATTTTCTTGCTTCAGCCTCCCAAGTAGCTGGGAATACAGGTGCCTACCACAAAGCCCAGCTATTTTTTGTTGCAGTTTGGCCGGGGCTGGGTTCGAACCCACCACCCTCAATATATGGGTCCAGTGTCCTGCCCACTGAGCCACAGGTTCTGCTCCTCTCACTGATACTTAAGCCTTCTGTCTTCAGTTTATTTACTTTTCTTCTTTCTGAGAAAATAATAATTCTGTCATCGAAGGAATGATGATTGGTAAAGTTTGTTACAAATTTTTGAGAATTTTTCTGTTTTTTTTTTTTTTTTGAGTGATAATTTGGCTGGGTATAAAAATTCCAGATTTCAAGTATTTTTCCCTCAGCACTTTCCAGCTATTTTTGCTGTCTTTTGACCTCCAGGGTTGCCCACGATTAAATATTCTGCTATTTATCCAAAGGCCATTATTTTAATTTTTTTTTTAATATACACATGTTAATTAGGTTTCCACTTTTTGCCTTCACAGAATTTAAAAGGCTTAAAATTCAATAACAATAACAATGTTTAAGATAAGGACTAGAAAAAAAAACCACGTAAAAATGAACGAAGATAACTACATTCAGAAAAGAAAACAGATGATTACTACATCAAAGTGTCAAGCAATATTAGCAATAATAATGCCAAGAAAGCAACATACACATTGTCAAATAAAACATTATAGAGCGCTTTGACTCTGAGGCTCAGCATAAAGTCATCAGTTAGCTTCTTTTTTTCCTAAAGTCTCAAAAAATAGACAACTAATACCATACAAATAAAAGTAAAGGAGAGTTTCAAAAAATAGATCATGCCAAACCCTATAGGCAACAGAAAAAGAAGAAATATTTCAAAATTATTCTGTTTAATCTACATTTTTTATTTGTTTCTGTTTTGTTTAGCAGGCCCTGGCCAGGTTCAAACCTGCCACCCCTGTCATGGGGCCAGTGCTCTAACCATTGTGCACAGGTGCCCTAAAGGTTATTTTTAAATGTAACCTGACCTTTCACTCCAGCGGCTTTCTTTCTTTCCTTTATTCTCTCCTCTTAGAGATCACTGCCTTTCAGTTGCAATGCAAAATGCTATTTTTCTGCATATATCCTATTCAATTTTTGAAATCCAGTTTTATTTAACCTGTGTATTTTGTCTGTGTTTGGTTCCAGAAAAATATCAGGCATAAGCTTTTTGTTTATTTTTTCTGTTTCTTTTATTAATTGTATTAGGTATAATTTATATGAAATAAAGTGTACTGACTTGAAATGTTCATTTCTAAGAGATGTGACAAGTGTATACAGCCCTGTGTGACTGTTACAGTCAATATACATATTCCTACTAGCCCCGAGGTTTTCCATACTTATTTGCAGCTCACCATTCTCACCCCCTGTACCAAGAAAACCTTGATATGCTCTCTCTCCCATGGTGAATTCCTTTTGTTTATTTAAAAGTTTCCTATAAATGTATTCATTAGTGTCTGTAATCTCACTTAGCATAATATTTTTAAAATTGATTCAAGCTGTCATATGTGTCTGCATTTTATAGTATATTATCACTAAGTAATTTTTCATTGTATGGGTATGCCATACTTCTTTATTCATTCACCAGTTGACAGACATTTGAGATTTCCCAGCTTCCCCCCACACATTGTTATGCATTCTTTATCATTTTTTAAAATTTCAGAACATTGTGGGTGTACACAGGGATTGGTTACATAGTTATCTTTTGTATATTTTAAGTCAGGGTTATAACAGTACCCTTCACCTACAAAGTACAAAACATGGCCATGCAATGTAACTGTTAGTTTTGAGTTTACCGCTTCCCTTCATTCCTCTATAGCTCCTTGAATTTGGTTGGGTTTTGCTTCCATATGAGCGCATAGAAATGGGTTAAGTAGATCCAATTTAGAACTGGGTAGATGTACAGGCGTAAGCTTTTTAAATGTTGGTTTATATCATCCTTTCTGTTCTCTTTTTATAGGTGAGGCTTCTCCATAGAAACAGAAGCAAGAGGATATATGCAGAGAAAGACTTATTTAAAGAGTTGGATCATGTCATTACAAGGGTTAGAATACCAAAAACTTACAGAGAATGCTAATAGGCTAGAGATTCAGGAAAGAGTTGATGCTGTGGTCTCAAGTCTAAACTCTACCGTAGGCATGATGGTCAATCTCATGTGCCAGTTTAACTGGGCTAAGTGACATCCAGATAGCTGGTAAAACATTATTTCTGGGGGTGTCCATGAAGGTGTTTTGAGAAGGGATTAGCATTTGAATCAGTAGATTGAGTAAATATTTGTCCTCACCAATGAAAGTGGGCATCATCCAGTCCATTGTGGACCCACATAGAACACAACAGCAGAGAAAAGGAAAATTCAGTCTCTGTTTGCTATGTTTGAGGTAGGATTTCTTCTTGCCCTGGTGCTCCTGGTTCTCAGACTGGGACTTACTGTCTCTCCTGTGTCTCAAGCCTTTTCACTCGGATGGAATTACCCCACCAGCTTTCCTGGGTCTCTAGCTTGCAGACAACATAGCCTGCATAATCCCAGGTGCTCAGCTTCCGTAATCATAGGTGCCAATTCCCACAATAAATTTCATCACATATATTTTCCCTTGATTCTGTTTCTCTGGAAAACTCCTATATGTTAGGTCATCATGGTAGGATTTCCATGTTATAATCCTGAAACGGAATTTCTTGTTTTTTCTGGGAACATCTGTTTTTACTCCGAAAGATCTTCAACTGATTGGATGAGACCCACCACATTATGGAGGGCATCTACTTTAAGGTCACATGATTGAAAATGCTGATGACATTTACAAAATACCCTTATTGGAACATCTAGAGTAGTGTTTGACTAAGCGATTACGTACTATACCTTAGCCTAGTTGACACATAAAATTAACCATAACCATTTTTTCTTGAAAATCCAATTACTAATAAAATGTGTTGGAATATCTCTATTTTCCATAGAAATTGATTCCTCTTTCATAGTTCTAATATCATTTTGTCTCCACTGGGTTTTAGGTGAATGTTTCTTTCTTTTTTTCTTTCTTTTTATTGGAGTTTTTGGCCAGGGCTGGGTTTGAACCCACCACCTCCAGCATATGAGGCCGGCACCCTACTCCTTTGAGCCACAGGCGCCACCCTTTTAGGTGAATCTTTTAATTCATTAGTCCTTCCTTTGGAAAATAATTTTATAATTTCTTTTTTTAACCTTAAAGACTACATTTTTATTTTTAATATATAAAATATGTTTTTCAAAAGACTTCCTATTCTTATATCACTCATGCTTTCTCCTAATCTTTGCTTGTTTCTAAGGATTAAAAATATTTTATATTCGAATCATTTCTGTAAATGGGTTGTTTCATTTATTACTCTGAGCATTAAAATACTATTTAATTTTAAAGCCTTTTCAAATTCTGTAAATCAAATGCTACATCTGAAGTAAAAAAGTAAAAATCAATATTTATAATTAACTCTGTGGTGTTCTATCTTAGCGTTTTCCCCATATATTTAAAAGTGTGCTTTAGAGACTTTGGATAGAGAAATTTATGCTTTGAATTTTGTTGGGCCTCTTGTCAGCCTTATTATTCTCTTCTTCATCTAAAAAAAAAAATGGGTATTCTGCCATCTGATTGCTTAAAAGACTAAGTTTTGGAATCCTGTTTTGCAACAATGTTGGGATATTTACACATCCTTTTTATGAGTAGATGCTAGTTTGTAACAGTTTCTTATCATCAGAGCTTGCCTTTGTCTTCTTACCTACCTAGACCCAGAGCTTCCCACGCAGTCATGGACTCTCACAGTTTTAATTATCTCAGCATTTTTATATGTTGTTAAAAATCACCCTAACCCCTGGCCTCATGTTTCGGCCTGTATCTATCTTATTAGGCCATTTTATATGAAATACTCTTCAACCTTATCTCCTATCAGGAGCCAAGTTCCTAGCTGCCACAGCCTGTCTTTCTTATAAATTTTAGTTTTCTGTACTTTTTCCATTTACAGGAATGTTTATCTTGTTTATGAGCCTAGAGGTATCTTACTGACTACCTCACTCAGATTAAATGTATTATTGTTCTGTGCTTATGGCACAGAGAAGAAAGGTTATGCCAAAGCATACATTTATTGTGTCATATTTAGAAGAAATATTTCTTGCTGATTCATTCATTTCACCATAACACCTACCTCTAAAAGTTCTGTGATCTGATAAATTGACCAGTCTCAACTCCCTTGTCACAAATTCACAGATTTTTCTTTTTAAGGTCATCTCACTAACACTCAGAAATAATGTTTTATCTTTGAGGAAGAATCTATTACCAATGAAAGAATTATCACTGCCATACTACATGGCAACAACCATCTGTTTAAGATACATGTTTAGAGAAAAATGAAAAAGGAAAAGAAAGAAAAAGAAGAGAGAAAAATAGAGAAATAAGACAGAAGTCCAAATTCTCAAATGTAGCAATTTTGAAGAACCATCCAGTTTGTTTAAAAGGGTTCAGAGCATTGCTATTCATTTTCCAGACTTGTAACTTTTATTGTCATACCCTCATTAAATAGCACATAATTGAGTGTTCCTTTGGCATTTGGCACAGTTTTAGGTGTTTTAGTATTTAGCTATGGAATTAATGAACAGTGGAAATGAATCAGTGCATGAGGTTTTTATCTCTCAAAAAAATAACCAAAATATACCCAGTGCAGTTTTTTGGAATTCAGATAGTCCAATACAATCCAAAATATTATTAGTCCCATCACCTCTGTGATGGTTCCTGGAGCCCTATAGCAGAGCATTCTGCAATGTTGAATTGACCATTTATTGAATAATTAATTCAACAAATGATTAGTGAGCACCTACTTGGGGATGAACACTCCATCAGATGGAGAGACAAATTATTCTATTTATCAGTACCTCTGGTATGTGTCTCTTTGCAATTACTCCTAATATTATATCCAGCTTATGTTACGTGCTCAGTGGATGCTTGCCGAAATTAATGGGTGAATCAATAAAGAAATAAAATCAAATGCTTTCAAAAAGAGAAGCAATACAATGATTGTAGGTAGTTTCATTCTTCTAATTCAATATGTTCACCCCTTAAATTTTAGGCTTCCGATGTCCACAGGGATAAGTTAATTTGGTCCATATGGCTTGGATGGTTTACTTTTTGTTTTTAGGGCCTGCGACCCAACTATATTCCCAAACTTCCCTGGCAAGTAGGGAGTTCCAACCCAAGCAATGTGAATAGAAATGATAAAGTGGGTAGGCTTGACTACCTAAACAGGTTTCAATATGCCCTTTTTTTTCCCAACCAGTGAGAGTCACATGCTGAAGAAGATGGAACCACCCATGGAGTGATAGGGATCTCTGAATCTCCACATGGAGGACAATCACTCAGGTAGGAGGGCCCTCACCAGCCTGTTCGATAAGATAGAAACAGATTTTCATTGTGCTACATAACTGAGATTTTAGACTTTATCTGTTACAACTAGTAGTGACACATTAATACTTATTCCTCAAAAACAAGTTCACATGATAGTTTAAGAATTAAGCCATATGATCTCTTCATTATAATATGTATATACCCTGTAAGTATATACATTGGTAACTAAGGATTGATCTTGTAACAAACCACCACCAGTGACTGTGGGTTTATAAGGGATTCAGAGGGAGAGGGCGATGAAAAAGAGAGACTGACAATTTCTTCAAGTCATAGGCACTAGTTATTTTGTGTTTTATTTCCCTTAAAAAAATAAAACAAATAATGTGTATGTCTATTAGTGGGGTCAGACAACTCTAGAAAGGTAGATTATGAACTGGGTGGGGAGGACCTTAAATGATTTCCCGATGTTTGATTAGAAATGGAGACTCATTCAACAAACTACAAGGAAGAAAGTGGCTTCTCTAAATTCACCTGGAAATCATATCATGATCAAACATCTTGTGATGGCAAGAAGGAGACTGAAAAGGGCAGGGTGGGCTGGTGGTGCATGTGGCAGATAATAAAAGTGCTAAGTTGTAGTACTTTGTAACTTATTTTGTTTTTAACGAGGAAGTCAAAAATGACTCTAAATAGCCAAGTCCAGACACTCGGGGAACAATTGCTTCAATGTATCAGTTGAGAACATGTCAGTGGTGGGTAACAGGAAACCCAATTTGTAGTATGGTTAGCGGCTTACTCTCCCATACTACAAGAAATTGACACCGGCTTACTCTCCCATACTACAAGAAATTGACACTGATTCAGTTTCTCGGCATAGAGAAAGACTCAGGATCCAGGAGCTTCCCTTGGCCTTTCCCCCATGGTTCAGGTGAGTGCTGCTGTCAGCCAACACCTGCATTTGAGAAGAGGAGGGAAAAAGCACTGGGTAGCCACAAAAAAACACACACTAAAAAACTTCACCATAAGTAACACCTCAGCAGGCTTTAGCTGTGCTTACTGGCTAAAACTGTACAGGCTATATCTTGCCTTGTGGGAAGATGGAGTCAGAGGGGCTTTAAAATTTGTAACGTTTAACAGCCCCTGTAAGGCAGCAGGAGGTTGAGAATGAAACTTTTAAATATCCCACACTGTCTACCACAGTCACTTTAATTAGGGGACTAGTGTTTGAGATATTTTCATGGGATGAAAAGAATTTAAACAGCAAGGACTAAGAAATTTTGAAAACCCTTTTAGGTTAGCAAGAGAGGCTGACAGGTTATTCAGATATCTACTAAAAATAATTTTCTGTAAACTGCCCTAAATACACCCATCAGTCAGCTACATTGATGATGACAGTGTTAGTGAATTTTCTCTTTGTGGTAGTGAAGTAGCAGAGTAGCCACGTCCCTACCTTCTCTAAAACGTCCTGTCCAATATCAGTATGACGTGGTTACATAGGCAATTTTGCATTTCCAAGTAGCAAGATGTATACAAAGCTCAAAATCATTTATATATATATATATATATATATATATATTTTTTTTTTTTTGTAGAGAAAGAGTCTCACTTTATCAGCCTGGGTAGAGTATGGTGGTGTCACAGCTCACAGCCACCTCCAACTCTTGGGCTTAGGCAATTCTCTTGCCTCAGCCTCCCAAGTAGCTGGGACTACAAGTGCCTGCCACAATGCCCAGCTATTTTTTTTTGTGGTTGCAGTTTGGCTGAGGCCGGGTTTGAACCCGCCATCCTTGGTGTATGAGGTCGGTGCCCTACTCACTGAGCCACAGGTGCTGCCCAATGCCTGTCTATTGGAACTTTTTTTTTCTTTGCAGTTTTTGGCCAGGGCTGGGTTTGAACCTGCCACCTCTAGCATAGGGGGCCAGCGCCCTACTCCTTTGAGCCACAGACGCCGCCCTCAAAATCATTTTAATAATATATTTTACTGAATTACCGGATACCAAACATACTGATTTCAACACATAATAAATACAAAAACAATAATATATTTTTTCACTTTTTCTTTTAATTCATCCATATCCTATGTGTGTTTTGTACTTAGAGTATATCAATTTGGACCAACTACATTTCCAGGGCTAATTAGCTATGTGTGTCTAGTCAGTACTATGTTAGATAGCATATCTTTAAACATTTATTTTATTTTATTATGCATTAAATAACTGTGTACATTAATACATTTATGGGGTACAATGTGCTGATTTTACATACAATTTGAAATGCTTACATCAAACTGGTTGACATAGCCTTCACCTCTCTTACTTCATTGTTACATTAAGACATTTGTAGTCTATTCTTAATGGATTTGACATGTACCCTTGCAGTACGCACAATAAGTGAGGTGCCACTGATTACTCTCCCTCCACCTGGCCTCCCCCCTCCCCTCCACTCCCCTCACCCTTCATTCTGGGATATAGTTGTCTTTATCATTCCTACGAAAGTATAGGTGATTATATATTGGTTCCATAAAAGTAATGAGTACATTGGATAATTGGATACTTTTTTTCTCCCAATCTTGAGATACTTTACTAAGAAGAATATGTTCCAGCTCCATCCATGTAAACATAAAACAGGTAAAGTCTCCATCTTTTTTATGCCTGCAAAACATTCCATGGCATACATATACCACAATCTGTTAATACATTCATGGTCAATGGGTACTTGGGCTTCTTCCATGACTTAGCAATTATGAATCGGGTTTCAATAAACATTCTGGTGCAAATATCTTTGCTATAAAATGATTTTTGGTCATCTGGATATATACTTAGTAGAGGAGTTGCAAGATGGAACCGCAGGTCTACTTTTAGTTCCCTAAGTGTTCTCCAAACTTTTTTTCACAAATCAGGAGGAATCACGCTACCAGACTTCAGGCTATACTATAAATCTATAGTGATCAAAACAGCATGGTACTGGCACAAAAATAGAGAGGTAGATGTATAGAACAGAAGAGGGAACCAAGAGATGAACCTAGCCACTTAACATCTGGGTAAAACTCTCAAAAAACATGAATTGGAAGAAAGATTCCCTGTTTAACAAAGGGTGCTGGGTGAATAAGCTGGTGAGTTGTAGAAGACTGAAACTGGACCCTCACCTTTCACCATTAACAAAAATTGATTCTCACTGGATAAAAGATTTAAACTTAAGATGTGAAACTATAAAGAAACTTGGAGAGAGTATATGAAAAACACTTGAAGAAATCAGCCTGGGAGCATATTTTATAAGGGGGACCCTCCTAACAATTGTAGCAACACCAAAAATATACTACTGGGATCCGATCAAACTAAAAAGCTTCTGCACAACCAAGAAAACAGTAAGTAAAGAAAGAAGATGACCCCTGGAATGGCAGTAAACCATTATTTTAAAAAAAACAGGAGGAAAAGAAAAAACATTAAATCATCTTCATACCAAAACTCAATAAATAAACATTAGAGAGTAGATTGGATTCTATTTCAAAGAAATTCAATCTTTTCCTTTCTTATACATTGATGTCTCATAGTCAGGAAGGTAATGCTTTTCCTGATACTTTAAAAGTAGATTTGAAATTGTCATCCTTCATGTTTGACTAATGGGGAAGGCAGAATTAAAACTTAGGAGACCACAGTAGTCAGGATGTTTTCAGCATAAGCATTTCTGTTTAACAGGTAACCAGGTAGAGTGCTAATAGTGCTCTCTTGGAGTTTTAGGAGAATTCAAACATTTTAGGCTGAAAATAAACCTAAGAGGAAATTCATTAATATTAGAAAGGACATAATGGAAGCCAACAAATTTGTGAAAGAGGAAATGCTTGGTGGACCTTCCTTGTGGAAGGAATTTGTTATGACTGGTGTTACTAATTATTTTACTGTCCCCATGTGGGGCTGAGATCAATATAATTTTCCTTGCAACAAAGCATTAGATGGTGCTTTGAAATGCAGCTGATCCCTTGAGGAACAGGAATCTGTTAGGGCCACATCGCTGGTGTTTTCATGTAGTCTTAGAAATACGGTTGAACCTCCACAGCTGGCCACCTCCTTAAGTTGACCTAATTTTTGTAGACCAGACACGCACCACATGTGTGTATCAGTGCAGTAGGCCAAGTTCCTTATGTTGACCACCTCTATGTGTTGACCGGTTACAGCCCCTTCCATGGTCACCTTGCAGAGGCTCTACTATATTATAATTGGGGAAAGGAGCAATTGAGGGTGGCCCAGCTTGTGTCAAGGTCTTAGCATTTCCTAATGTGACAGGAAATTGTTCATTAGCTGATGAGGACAGACTACTTACAAGAGGAAATCTATCTAGAAGTCACCAGACATATCCTTCTGGAATGTCAGCATTCCTTTCTTTTTCTATAGAAATGTGACCTTTCTTTCCAAGGTCATCTAAAAAAACACTTCCTCCATGAATCCATCCCTGATTTCTCTAAGCAAAAGTCTTTACACCTTCTCTGTTCTCTATTTACCACCATGGCTGTAATAAACACCTACTATGTCCTATGCATTTTAATCGAATATCTGTTTACAATATGTTTTCTTACTTAAATATAAAAATCTTAAGAGCCTAAACTTTAGCTTACTTTAGCTTTCCTAGCTATTTTACTTGGACTGGTAACTCTATTTAATCAATCATAGACACTAAACATCTCTTGAATATTGGTATAATTCTCCTATTTCTTTCTCACTTCATAGTTTATAGTAAAGAGTGTCAAGATTTTCACTGTTAAAATGGGGAAAAATTATTTTTCCTACTAACCTACAATGGCGTACCTTCTCTCCCTTAGCTTCACCAGATGGAAGACAGGTGCTTGGCCCCCCAGCAACTACAGTATAACAGCTGCCAGCCCTTTATCTCATGAGCTCCAACTAGGGCTCCCTGGGACCACCTAATTCTGTTCCCCAAATTCAGCAGATGTGGAAGAGACTCTACTATTTCCAACCCAGGGGAACTTACTTTTTATCAACCCATAGGAGAACATTCAGATAGATAGCAGAAAAACAGGGACTTAACAACACAAATAAGAGAGCAAAATAATCGCAGGGCTCTAGGGTGGGTATGGCTGTGCCTGGACTCTGTGTCCGACTCCGAGAGTCGGGGAGCCCCGGTGAGTCACCGTCTCCCCTTGGAGTCTACTGTGAGATAGGAGGGGCCGTTGGGAAGGCTGAGTTCTGTCTGTGTTTTCGCAGCACGTCAAATAGGCTTGTGAGTTGCCATTTGTTTGGTGGAAAGATATATAATCACAACTTCCTCATGCTGGAAGTGACCTTAGCTTCCAGGTAAATCGCTTTATCATGCAGAGTCCAGGCCTGGAGGGACGATGTGCCTTTCCATTGGGTCTTATTTTTACAAGAACAGCATGAGGTTGAAACGTCCAGTATCTCTGGGCTTCCTCATTTGGAAAAAGTTTTCAGTATACAACAATGCTTTCCGTCTCACCCCACCAAAATGGACATTAGATGCCATTGCTTAATTAAATAATGATAAATATTGGGAGCTGATACCGGCCTACAGTCTCAGAGGAGTGAATGGGGAGGGGAATAGGGAGAAAGATAAGGGAGATTTGGCCCCAAAGTCACTGGTATTGACCCCAGAAATATTGCTGTGGATTTATCTTTATAGTTTCCCTTCTGAGATCACATGAATTTGGGAGTAGAGATATTCTATACTATCATATGTGAGACACACGCTGTCTTGTTGAAATCTCAAGCGATAGGGGTTGGACTGTCAGATGAATGATATAGGGTGTCTAATTGGCTCAGGAAAAAAGTCTTTCCCTTAAATTTTCTCCCCTGGCCTGACTACATATGCTCAGAACCCAGCCGGATGTGTCTTATGCCTCTCTCTGCCTTAGCGATTTTGGAGACTTTGCATTTTCTGCTTGGATGGTGCCTGGCCCCCTGTTCCTTATCAACCTGGCAGCGGAATCCCAGCTGCCTCCCCCTTCCAGCAGAGCCAGAGCTGCCTGCTTTGCTTCTCTCCAGGAAGACAATCAGCTAGAGCTCATCAGAGTGTCTGACGGTGACATCAGGGCCTTACGTTGTGATCACCAGGGAAGCAAAGCAGTGAGAATGCAGATGATCTTCTGCAGAGCTAACAAAGAGAGACAGGATTTCTAAAGATGATGAAAAGTCTCCCCCATGCCAAAGCTAAAGAAGGCAGCGAGCAGAAGCAACTGTCAGAAGTCATGGTCTGTGTTCCTGACGCTGGCTGCCTACCAACTGGCCAGGGCAGATCCGTAATGGAAGTCCAGCCTAACTACTGGATTATCATGAATAAATTATACATCCCTGAGAGGGGGAAACCTTTTAGAAAAATAATACCAGGGAATGGGATGGATATTAAAAAACCACAGCAAACAAAAAATACAGCATTTAGACATGATGTTCATCAGAATAAACTTCATCTCAGCATCGCCATATAGACAAAACAGAAGTCACTTTGTGGAGGTGAAGGAAGAAACATGATTACTGTGGCCAAGAGATTATTTTCTACATGATTCTGCAGTTCAAAGGTAAAGTGAATTCCCAAGGTCTTACATTTAGGTAATGGCAGAAACGGAAGAATTCTCTCTGTTTCATGATGTCAGCACTGAGTGCTTGTCAAATTCACAATCCAAAGCCGGGGTATGATTGCTTCAAACAGAAATCATTGTTTACAGAGTGATGTGTCTTTATTTAAAACATTTTTATGCCATTTTAGACCCAGGAAGTAAAATTACCTTCTTTCTTTTCTTTTCTTTTTTTTTTTTAAAGCAGTGTTTATTTATTTGTTTGTTTGCAGTTTTGGCCAGATCCAGGTTTGAACCTGCAACCTCCGTATACGGACCCAGTGCCCTACTCCTTGAGCCACTGGAGCTGCCTCTCTTTATTTTCTTCTGAAAACTTTGCCTGGTGTCCTAGAATCCCTGAGATTTACCTGTTGGGATATTTTCTTATGTTTGGACCCTTTCAGAGGCATCAAGAAATGTCTTTAATTCCCTAAGGCAAATGGCACAGATTCCAGACCCTGTCCTTTGTGACACTGCCCAGTGCATGTTAGACACCCATGTGGTCCACAGTCCACGTGGAGTTCATCACTTAACAAAAGTTGCCATAAATTGGTATGTGCTGCCACAGCGATTTACTCAGTAGGACCTTGATATCACATAAAAGGTGTGGTTTATTTGGTCAGAAAGTGGTACCTAAAGAATGATCCACCAGCATTGAAAATAAGACTCAAAACTGACACAGCCTTTTATATTTTGAAAGAGTCTCCCAGTTGTGCAGTTTAGACTTAGGCTGAGCTCCCGAGCTGATGCCCTATGCTGAGCAGACTGTGGGGAAGAAGGCAAGCCCATAACTATACAGCCTGGGGTTACGGGAGGTCCTCCTTCTAGCTCTGTCCAGGCCTCTGATGGCACTGGGGGTTCTGCTCATGCTAGACCTGGACCCTGATTAATTTATCCATTCCTCAAATACCAGTGGAACTCTGACACGCACCAGTCACTACTCTTGATGCTGAAGACTCAATGGTGCGAGCAACATTAATAAGGTCATAGACGAGGTCTTAGACCCCATGCCGCTTATACTATAGATGGAAAGCGCAGACGGTGAGCATTTAAACAACGCCTACCTGAGACCATTTCAGAGAGTGATGAGTAACACGAATAAAGAAATCTGAGTAATGTAGCAACGTGTGATTGGCAGAGATGGGAGAAGGAAGGAACTTTATTTTTAAAGTTGAAGTTTTAAAGGGAAATCGAAAAAGTCCATGTTAAAAATGGAGAAGGAGAAGTTGACCACATTTAAAGATCTGGGCAGAGAGTTAGCACTGAGGATCCTCAGCGGAGAAGGCACTTGGAGTCTCCCAGGGAAGGAAAGGAAATGACCAGTGTGACAAGGCTATGGCAACCATCAGCAGGGTTTTGGTTATTTTCTTCCTGGTGTTCAGACAATCTCTCACCTTCCAGAGTCTGGTAGGAAGCAGGATCTGCCTCTTGCTAAAGTAACTACTAACTCACATGTCTGGCTTTTGCGGTCTCCCTGTATCAGTGACAAAGTGGGTAATGCACAGAAGGCCATGGGAATATGTCCCCAGGCCACAATGATTGGACATACCTTGACTTTGGAGCTAGAAATATTAAGACAACAAGGTCGTGTCATGGCAGTGTTGCCGGCAGAGGTCAATGGGGGCCTAACCTAGAGGTGTCCACAGAGCAAGTTCTGGTTTCCAGGGCGTGGGATACAGAACGTCTGTCTCCACAAGTCCTGCAAATTATTTTCAGCAAGAGTTGGTCTTTTGCTCCCAGTTTTCTCTGCCTGGTTTTTCAAATTTCCCAGTAAGTTTATGAGCACCCTAACAACTCTTTCAAAGCTTTCATTTCCACCACAACCATCCTGAGTGAGTTTGCTTGCCAGCGACTTAAACCTACTTTTAAGATTGACGTGAAAATTGGTTCCTTCTGGGTAGATGCCTAGTAATGGGATTGCAGAATCAAATAGGAGGTCTAATTTGAGTTCTTTGAGGATTCCCCCTACTTCCTTCCAAAAAGGTATTAGTTTGCAGTCCTACCAGCAGTGTAAAAGTGTTCCTTTCTCTCCACATCCACACCAGCATCTGCAGCTTTGAGATTAGAGTATGATGTGGACCATTCTCACTGGAGTTAGGTGACATCTCAGGGTGGTTTTGATTTATTTTTCTCTGATGATCAGGGATGATGAGCAGTTTTTTCAAATGTTTGTTAACCATTCATCTGTCTTCATCAGAGAAGGGTCTTTCGTATCTCTTGTCCCGTGGTATAGCTCTCTGTGCTCTAATTCTAATATGAAGCTAGTAGATAATCTAATATACACCCACATAAGAGAAAAGCTCAAATAAATTCAAGTGGGGTGCGGGGGAATGAGGAAGCAGAGAGAGAAGGGAGGGGACAGGTGCTCCCACTGAAGGGGCACAGTGGTGTGGTGTAGGGCACATCTCTTGGGGGTGGGATACAATTGTAAGAGGGAGTTTACCTAACTAATTCAAACAGTGTAACCTAATTCTTTGTACCCTCAATTAACCTGAAACAGTAAAAAAAAAAAAAAAGTAAAATTAAAAAAATAAAAAACTAAATTAAGAAAAGAAAATTGGTTTCAGGAGTGAATGGACATAATAAATCACCATGGCAGAAGTCTGGAATTCATTAGAGCCAAAGGTGATAAAACTCAACCAGGCCTAGGGAATACAACTTTGGTTTCTGTGGCAAGCAGTAGTAAGGACGCTAATTTAATCATCACCGGTGTTGGCCTGAAGTGCCCAGGGAAAGCAAAGAGTGCACTTGGCTGTGAAGAGATGGCTGAACTCAAGGATTATGGAAATGGGAGACTGTTTCCAACCATGCTGGGAAAAGGACTGCCAAGCCCAAGGTACTGCATTTTCCAAATAAGTTAATAGACCGTTGTCTGTGACTGGGCTAAAGGGATTTTATTTTATGACTGTGATAAAAGAATCTCTCGTTTCTTACAGTATGGAGACTGAGGTATGTTTCTTCTTGTGAAGAAGAAGCTTCTTGGCTTTATAGTGGCTGATCCAAGGGATTTAAGAATATCTGCTCACTTACAGTTTCACAAGGACTTCTATGTAAATTAAGACATCCACTAGACAGGCATGATATCTTCTGGAAAATATGGAATAATTCAGGATTCCCTGAACTGTAGCTGTAGCACCTGGATACTCATTAACCTTTTCTGCCCAACGATGCGAGCTTGCTCCTCTTAGCCACAGTGATTTACTTTCCACAGACCTAGAACTGACTTTGTCCGTGGTGTCCCTAACAAGGGGAGCCAATTCTGCTCATGGCTTAATGCAAACAAACCTTTGTTGTTTGAGGACTTGGGATTAGAACCACATCGAGCTGATGCCCCAGAGGTGGGAGGCAATGCAAACTTTACCCGGGGAGCAGAAAGCTGACAAAGCCCTTAAATTATAAAACTTTTTTTTTAATTTTCACAAAAATTTAGAGGAAAAAGACTGAAACAAAAGGAGGGTAAAGTATTGTCTTGGACAAATTGGTTAGACATACTTCCTGTATACGTTGGGATTTATCAATTTAAGATCAGAATTCTATCCATCTCCACTGTAATACTCATAAAGTAGAAAAAGTAGTAAATAGTATTTTACATTTCTAATGCTTACAAAATTTACACAGACTTTGTTTTTCTCAAAATGGAATTCTTGCTTAACCATTGACGTGCCAGGAGCAGGGTGGTGGGAACAGTCCACTTAGTTTTGGGCAATAAAGAGATTTTAAAAATGATGAGCAAAAGTAAGACAAAAATAGATGAGGGGTTCATGTTGTCGTAATTTATCATCCATTTTTAACAATGTCAGTGGTGAAATGATCCTATCTAATAAATTTTTTTGCAGCTCTAACTTCTAAACAATTGCTACTATTATGTTTTAATAATATACAAGTTTAAATTAGCATACTTTTACTTAAAATAATATACAAGCTTTAAATTAGCATACTTTTACTTAAAGTATTAAGTAAAAGTAAATATTGTATTTTACTTGTTAATCACTCCTTTCTCCCTGAAAAACACAACTCATCTATACACATATGATTCAAAAGCACGTCTTTATCCCTGATTTGCAAGGATGGATTAACATATGCAAAGCAATAAATGTGACATAATGACAAAATGAAAGGTAAAACCACATGGTTATCTTAAGAGATGCAGAGAAATCATTTGACAAAAATCAGCATCTTTATGATAAGACTGTCAATGAGTTCGGTGTAGAAGGAAGCCCCCCAACTCAGTACAGTTCATTTACAACAAGCCATAGCTAACATCATACTCAACAAAGAAAACTTGAAAGCATTTCCTCTAAGATCAGAAACAGGACAAGGATCCCCACTCTTGCTAATGCTATTCAACATTGCACTGGAAGTACCAGCCAGAATAATTAGGTAAAATAATAAAAGACATCCAAACAGAAAAGGAAGGTGTTGTGTTTGTTGACAATATGCTTTTATATATGGAAAATCTTAGACTCCACCACAGCTAACATTTCTAAATACAGTCAGTAAAGTTACAGGATACAAAATCAACATACAAAAGTTAGTAACATTCCTGTATACCAATAATCAGCTACCTAAAAATCTTATATAAAATAACGTTCAAAATAAAAATACTTAGGAGTAAATTGAATGTAGGAGGTAAAACATCTGTATACTGGAAACTATAGAACATTGGTAAAGGAAATTTAAGATGACACAAATAAATGGAAAGATATCAAGATACCTCCCTATATTAGAAGAATCAGTATTGTTAAAATGTCATACCACCCAAAGCTATCACAGGTTCACTGTAATCCTTACCATAATTCTAATGACATTTTTTTCTTGTGTGTGTGTGTGTTTTTTTTTTTTGTAGTTTTTGGCGGAGGCTGGGTTTGAACCTGCCACCTCCGGCATATGGTGCCAGCACCCTACTCCTTTGAGCTACAGGCACCGCCCTAATTGCATTTTTTCCGTAGGTATAGAATGAAATATCTAAAAATTCATGTTGAATAACAAAAGATCTGTAATAGCCAGGGAAATTAGCTTGGGGTTTTGTGGTTACTGTTATTTTTTACCAAAAAGAACAAAGCTGGAGGCATCGTATTTTCTGATTTCAAAATAATTTACAAAGCTATAGTACTCAAAACAGCATGGTACTGGCTTGAAAACAGACACAAAGGACAATGGACCAAGAAACAAAGCCAATAAATAAACCTACACATTTATAATCATTTGATTTTTAACAAATTGGTAAGGAACAGTCTCTTTAGTAAATGATGTCATGAAACTGAATTTCCACATCAAAAAAGTATGATATTGGATACTTATCTTCTACCATATACAAAATTAAATCAAATGAATTAAAGACTTAAATACATGACATGAAAGTCTAAAACTATTAGAAGAAAACAGGGAAAAACCTCCATGACATTGGTTTGAGAAATAGATATCGAAATTATTGTCCTTAGAATGGTGAGAAGGATTGCATTGAATCTGTTATAGTTTGGGGTAGTATCTGCATTTTAACAATACTAATTCTGCTTATATATGATCATGGGGTATCTTTCCACTTATGTGTGTCATTCTAAGTTTCTTCCACCAATATTTTATAGTTTTCAGAATACATTTCTTTTACCTCCTAGGTTGAATTTACTCCTAAGTATTCTATTTTTAATGCTACTTTAAATGAGATAAGATTCTTGGGTAGAACCTTAGAACAGACAACTAGAGCAAAAAAAAAAAAAAATGGGACTGCACCAAACTAAAATGTCTGCCCAGCAAAATAAATAATCAACAGAATGAAGAGACAACAGACTCACAGATCAGGGAGAAATATTTGTAAACCAAACTGAGAAGAAGCTAATATCCAAATATATAAGGATTCAAGCAATTTGATAGCATGAAAACACCAATTAAACAATGGGCAAAGAAACTGCATTTTTCGAAGATGTACAAATGGCCAACAAGCACATTTAAAAAAAAAGCTCAACATCTATAACCATCAGGGAATTGCAATTTAAAACCATAATGAGATATCATTGCGTACCTGTTAGAATGGCTATTACCAAAAAGATGACAGATAACAAATGTTAGCAAGGATGTGGAGGAAAGGGTATCTTGGTGTATTCTTATATAAACTAGTACAGCCATTTTGGAAATGGTAGTTCCCCCAGAAAAGGAAGGAAGAAGGAAGGAGGGAAGGAAGGAAACAGAACTACCAGCAATTTCACTACTTCTGGATATATATCCAAAGGAAAAGAAATCAGTATGTCAAAGTAATATCTGTACTCCCATGTTTATTGCAGTATTATTCACGATAGTCAAGTATGCTAGCAAGCTAAGTATCCAACTGGTGGATCAGTAAAGAAAATGTGGTGTATACACACAATGGAACACTGTACATCCTTATAAAATAAAATCCTGCCATGTGCGACAGCGTAATAGAACTGGAGGACATCGTGCTAAGACAAATAAGTTGGGCATATACAAACAAATACTGCATGATCTCACATAGGTGTGAATCTGAAGAAGTAAAAATCACAGAATTAGGGAGTAGAGTGGTGGTTCCTAGAGCTTAGGGTTGGGGTGAGGAGAGGGAGGTATTGATCAAGGGTATGAAGTTTCAGTTAGACACAATAAGTTGAGTGATCTATTGCACAGTGTGATGACTAGAATTAATAACAATAAATAACTTCAAAATTAGTAAGTAGATGAAGAGATGGATATGTCAAGTAGATTGTTACATCATGATATTATTGGTCAATGGATTAGACCATTCCACAATGTATACATTTGCTAACATAGCACATTATACCTCATATTATTATAAAATTATATATATACAAGTTATACAATAATATGTAGTATGTATAAGGTATATACCTCATAGAATTATTAGTTGTCAATTGAAAATAATTTTTTAAATAAAGCAAGGCTGTGAATATTGGCAATTGTGTGGGCCTGTTTCTGGTGTAATTTGTACCCCCAGTTGTTGTGGTAGATTAGAATAAACAACGATGATGCTGTAATTGCAAAGATGAAGAAACTAACTTCTCTTTCTTCAATTCTGTCAATCCTGTGTATGTAAACTGAAGTTTTCATCGATATTTTATGTTTGAGAGAATAAAACAGAGCACCAACTTTCAATTGTAATGTTTGCTTGGTAAGTTCAAATTTTAATTTATACCTGAAATATCTTACTGACTTGAAATAATATCTTTAACATAGAAATATATTCTTCTTTTGTGAGTTGTTTCACAACCAGAAAACAGATAATAAAACAATCATCATTACCATTTATTAGTTATTTCTGAAACAGTTATGTCATATAAATATGTTAAAAGATGCACTTTGTGTACCAACTACAGATTGGCTTTAAGCAGGTCTCCTTAGGGAAAATGAAGGTAGTAAGCAGAGGCCACCTTCATCTTGAGTTTCTGACACTGATGACTTTGTCATGACCCACATAACTATCCTTTTCTTTTCTTGCCAGTCTGCATTTTTTCTGGGTAAATCCTGAAGAACCATCTTCTCTTCTCTCCCCTTCCTAATTTAGACCATCTGCCTTCTGTGGCATTGCTTTGTAAAGATCCAAGCCCTTTATTCTCTCGTAGACAAATAGGCACTCACTTGTGGAATACCAAATGCGGCTAGCCTCTTTCTGAGGTCAAAAGCCCACAGCTAATGTAGAGCCTTATATCCAGACAATGGCATTTGAAAGCCAACCGCACAACTGGAAGAAGCTGTCTGGCTTAATGGAAGTCCGTATACACCCTGATCAAAACAGAACTTCACTTTATCAAAACTGTATCTCGTGAACCCAAATTCCATTCTTTCTAAAAATGTTTCAATGAAGGCAATATAGAGAAAGCTTTTGAGATGTGAGAAAATAACCCAAACGTCCACCAAGAAAGGGGCCACAGGATGGATTTGTCACAGCAGCTCCCACTGTCCATCTCGGACAAATGTATGGCCCCTGAAGGAACTGGACAGATGAGCCCATTCCAAGGCCAGCTCATTGGGAAGAGCTTCCTAACTGCTGCTGAAAGGGGCCTGAGTTTCAGAGGAGAGAGCAGGATTCTGGGGAAAATTTGGCACTTGGCTGGCAGAAATAAGGTGTGTGTAGTAACCACAGCAAGTCATAGCCCCACACTTCCCTGCCTGTGACTGTGTCCTCATGGGATCCCTAGGGTCACAAAGATGTATAGCCCCCTGTCCTGCTTCTATAAGATTTGCATAACGAGAAAATTCCAGCCAAAGACAGTCTGATTGAAGATACCAGATACCTCACTGAATTCTGAACAGAGTCAGCTTATAAACCCAGACTAAAAGAGCGGGTTAGGAAGGCTGGGTGACCCTTTTAGTAAGGACTCGGTGAAACCTGGGACCAACACTCAGGATAACATTGTCCTGGGATGAGGGAAATATCTAGCCCTGGCTTTCATGTGTCTCGCGCTAACATTAATCCTCTGAGGAGCCAGAGTGCCAGGATGTTCTGTTTGCTAGGGTGAGTTAAAGGGATGGAAAGGTGTGTTTCTTCTTTGTCCCCAGGTTCCTGGCTAAGGCTCCTGTAAGACAAGACAGACACAAAAGACTTCATAAGGAAATAAACCCCAAAGAATACAAAACACCTTCTTTTTTTCTCGACAGCTGTGCAGAAGTATGGTTAGAGGACAAATGGTGGAATCTAATGGTCGTAAACGGAGGGACTTAGCAAGCACAGTTTGTTTCAGATTCTTCTCAGTGTCCCTGTGTCTTCAGAGATAAGGAGGCTCTTTTCTAATGAGTATGGGAAAGGCCAGGAAATTCTTTCTAGGTTTTATGGCCTCCTTTAGGGCAGAAGCAAGAGGGGAGAGTGAGAGTGGCCTTCCTGCCTCTGTTTTCTCAAATGCCAACGTGCCATAGTTCAGGTACCATGTCCCAAATCTCAACATGAGTCTCAAGGGAATCATTTGATAAACAAAAGTTGTGCTGAAGCCCACATCACAGTAGATACCTCAAGCCTCTCCCCTATCTCCTGGGTTTATATGGAGTTGAGAGGTTGTCTTCAGCAATTGGCAGATTACCGACATTGGCTTTTTTATCCTTTGAGCAACGAGTTGTGATGGGAAAGTCAAAACACTACCTATTGCTGAGGACACACTTGGGACACTGCTGGGGACTGCACCTGGCTTTCGTGTTGGTAGAGGCAAGGACTGCTAATACCATCATGACACCATTCAGTTTTGTTAGTGCAAAAGAGGAAGGGGTTTAGAAAGACCCAGATGTGGGGCCATGCCTATGGCTCAGTGAGTAGGGCGCTGGCCCTATATACCGAAGGCAGCAGGTTCAAACCCAGCCCTGGCCAAACTGCAACAAAAAAATAGCTGGGTGTTGTGGCAAGCACCTGTAGTCCCAGCTTCTTGCGAGGCTGAGGCAAGAGAATCACCTAAACCCAGGAGTTGGAGGTTGCTGTGAGCTGTGACATCACTGCACTCTACCAAGGGCGACAAAGTAAAACTCTGTCTCTAAAAAAAAAAAAAAGAAAAGAAAAGAAAAAGAAAGAACCAGATGTGATTCACTTAATCAGATCAAGATTCCAATCTTAAGTGTTTTCCACATGTCTCTTCTTTACAATAAATCAAGGCAGTCCCTGAATTCAGTTTGTGTGCCTCAAGTCTTTTAATCCCGGACTTTGTTGCCAAATGAGCTACTAAAACTTAATTTGCAGAGTTTTTAGCTTAATTTCATGATTGCATATAAAAACCCATTTCCAGTTTACTCAATTAATCTGGTAATTATTTCTTCTCATCCCTGTTCAAAAATATTGCTTCCTGCCTATTGCTTAAATTCTGCCATTTTCCAGCACTGAAGTATAAATCCATTTCTCTTCTAAATCAATAACTTCCTCTTGGGTATTTTTATCCATTCCTCAGAATTAAATTTCTGACTCCCATGAATTTAAAGTGCGTATCTCTTATCTGGGTATCTCCCATGAACACTAGTTCCGCATACCTAGAAGAATTCCTTGTATCTCCATTGTAGACAGTTCAATATCCTCAAATCTGATATTGAAACACGCTGTTAGGTAGTCAGGATTCTGGCTTTCCTAGGCAAAAAAAGACAAAGTGGGTGCTCTGCCTTGGTGCTGCCTCCAGCAATTGCCTCACCTGGGAAGAAGGTCAGGGATGGCCACACCTGGGGAAGGAGGAACCCCCTCCTAATATGCAAAAGAGTGCAGGGAATTCCCTGCCTACCGGCTAGGCACAGTGGATTTGGAAAGTGACCTAGAGTTACCTAAGGCTACTTATCATGTTCCTAAATGTCCGTGTAAGTGGTTTCATCGTGATGTCTGAACCACAAAGAGGGCCCACCCGACTATATAAAATGGGACCGCAGACCATAATCAGAGCCTTTTTTCATCACAAGAGGATCCATTTTTTGTCTATGGTGAACATATCTTGCTCTGTGACCTTGCATCTTGCTCTGGCTCTGTTAACCCATCTCTCTCTCCCTCAGTAGTCTTTGCTTCATGCTTGCCTTGCTTTTGTTGAGTCTGGTCATTCTTTAGCCAAGAGCACAGCAAGAACTGAGAATGCAGACACCCGCCTGAACCCCGACAAGCCCACCCCAAACCTGCCTTGTCTCAGTAAACACTATGCATATTCACACCTCAATGATTCTTTCACTTACAACACACGGCGGATTTTGCTGCCTATTCGGGGTCAAGAAGTCTCGGGGTTCAATGTTTGCCTGGCTTCTAAATTCAGGAGCAAGGGCTTGTGCAAGTCATCCTAACATCGTAGGCACAACGTATACCATACCACACACAAAATGAGATACTTTAAAATGAAAGGCCTGAGTTTCAGGCCTGGCTTAACAACTTAATAATGATGATTTTAACCATTCGTAAAATAAAGATTAAAGAGGACAGAAGAGTTTTTTGTTGTTGTTGGTGGTGGTGGGGGGGGTTGGTAAAAACCCTATAAACCAGATTGCAAAGACCATGTGCATGTTTTGCCAAAGTGTAAAGCATTGTGCAAATGCTTTTCGGCTAGAATGGCGAGTAAACCTTAGGCTCTATCACTGGCTCAGTGAGGATGAAACAGCAATCTCAGTTATCAGAAGGTCCTCCCTGAGTAAAACCGACAACTGCTATGTTATAAAAATTGGGACATGGGGAGACATCTGTTCTCAATGACAAACTTGGTGAAGAGGTCACATGTAGCCAGCTCCAAATCACTGGCTATGGAGGCTAGAAGGAGAGAATCCTGGGGGTCTCAACTTTATCCAGCCTCAAATGTGAAGCTTTGTTTGGATCCAACTTAATTCAGCACCACTAGATCCCTGGGAAATGATCAGAAGCGTTTATGAAAGTCAAATGTGCAGGCAGAGCGCTCCTGAGCAAGGTAACACTCTTCGTCTACCCTCCTTCCTCCTCCTTAAAGCTTTCAAATAGTGCAGCAAGCCTTTTTTTTTCTTTCCTTAAAGTCTTTCTTTTCATCTCCAGCACGTCTAACTCTTGTCTCATTATAATTTCACTTATTTCTATAAAAGAAACCTGACAGCTACAGAACATTTGAGGGAAGGAGGGTGGGCAGGCGGGGGAGGGAAGGAGCAGGCAGAGAGGAAACATGGGATCTGCACGTGGCTAGAAGTCCTCAGAGAACCCCTCTGTGTGACTGTCCCTAGGAAAGGCCTGCATCTCAGCCATATGGCAGCCTTTGGCAGTATTTTCAGATGGCATCTAGAGCATTTGTAAAAAATGGGATGCAATCATGGTGCTTCCGTGGCAGAGAGGTCACCTGATTGCTGCCTACATCAACCCCATGTTTAGTTCGTTCTTTTACAGGAGTGCTGAACAAGAGTGATGTGCACCTATATTTCCATCTGCATTCACCGCAACCCAGGCTGTGTGTTCCTACTATTTAACTCAGTCATTCCGTGTGCCCCCCCAATGGAATCATATTAGGAGGTGGGCCCTTGGGAGGTGATGAGGTGGTTAGGCTGGAGCCCTCACGCATGGGATTACTGGCAGGAGAAGACGGCAGAGAACCTGCCTCCTCTCTGCTCTCAGCAACATAAGAGGACAGGATGAGGCAGCCGTTTGCAGCCTGGAAGGGGGTCCTTAGCACAACCTGACATGTTAACACTCTCCTCTGATGCTCCCAGTCTCCAGAACTGTGAGAAATAATCTCCTGTTGTTTACAAGTCACTAAATAAGCTCCTGTTGTTTACAAGTCACTAAATAAGCTCCTGTTGTTTACAAGCCACTCAGTCTGCGACACTTGTGTTACAGCAGCCTGAATACCGTGAGACAGAGACACAGATTTCTACTGCTTCTTACATAACCTGTCTTCTCTAAGGAAGAATTTCTAGCACGGCATCTCCAAGTATCTGAGAAAATTAGTTGTCTTAACGTAGAAAAAAAGAACCAACAGCAAGGGAAAAAAAAGACACTCTTCTGATAATATATTCCACTGTTTCACCAAGTTTGGAGTCTTCATATTTCCTGTGATCCTACCTAGCACTTGCATTCCAGCACAACGCTGATCATATAGGAATCTTTTCGCAGGCTGAGTATATTGCAAATTAAATCCAACCCTGTTTTGATCACCACAATGGACATGATCCGAAACATGAATTGGAATTCTAAAATGGAATCTACCTCTGACTGAGGTATCAGATATTTGAGGTATGGATCAAAGGTATAATCCAGACGATTTTACTTGGGCTAGTCTTATGAAAGTAGCACAATTGAAGTGTTCCCTGTGCGTAGAAGTAACATGAAAATATGTTTACATACTTACCCACGTGTGGATAAGGCATTTACCTAACACAGTCTCTCTATAATGTTTACTAACTTCCATGAAGCCACTTAAAGGTAAACTTTCTTGATTAAAATATTTCCTTCCATAACTTTCATTTCCTTAGGATTTTTGCTAATTTTTTTTTTTTTGATAAATTTCTGAGTGGGCAGAAGATAGGGTTTTGACAGCTACAAACAGGAAGTTGGCTGTGGTTCTGATGTGTGGGAATAGCCGTGATGAGAGGAATGATGGCTTATCCACCTCCAATAGGTTTGGTAGGGATAATGTCACCCTGTCATACATTTTTAATTGTTATTCTTTCCAGAATGAAAAGACGAAGCAGGTTCAGGTTGGTAACATTTAAAATCAGTCTTTTTTTTTTTTTTCCTAACTTGTCTTGTGTTTGAGAGGCTTATCTGTACTTTTGTCTTTTCAGTTCTTTTAAGAATCATAATTGGTGTGATTATCGTTGCTATGAGAATAATTAGCCATAGCTTTTTGACACTCTAAATTGGGAATGCAGCATTTCAAGCAGCAGGGACGGAACTACGAAACCATTTCACTTACGAAGTGTACACGGCTATGCCAATGGAGTCAGGTGCAGTAATTTTTTTTTTTTTTTTTTTTGTGGCTCTTACATAGTTGGGTAGAGAGAAGAAATAAAGCAGTTCACAGTCTCATATAAGCAATGGAAGGAAAAACTTGAATGGGTTAATTGCCTGGCATGACCAATAAATAAAAAGAAGTGAGAGATCCAGATATGAATAATCAGATTTTTCTTCTTTGACTTATTATACTGCCTCAGTAAATGACGGCATTGTTTCGAAAATTCAGACAGAGGCTACACTGGTGATAGCCAACTTCAACATTTGCATTTCTTTTTACCATTAGAATGTCCCAATATTTGAATGAAATGGGACTTTTGTTCTGATTATGGATCAGTGGAGGAAGTTCTGAAATTCCTGGAGGGAAAGCATGTTCATTTCCATAATCAGAGGGTCAGATTTTATGTTTATTTTGATAATCCACTGCAGTCAATTGCAGTTTTTCAATATTTATTCTGCTTTCTTACCTGAATTAGAAAATGATGCAGGGACATGATAAGAATAATCAAACAATGAAGAGAATATAAAGAGGGAGAGAGAATTTATCTGAAACCATTCCCTTTAGAGATTATTGAAATTTGCTCTGTTAATATCCTTCTATAAATACGCAACATAATAGCATGTGTAAATGAGGCCAGGCTACCTATGACTAAAAACCATGCATTCAGCAATGAATAGTGGTTAATAAATACTAACAGACTAAAAATCACTAAGAGTAGCATGTTTATTCCATCCCAGTAATATGCTATAAATCTTTAACGAATCTTCTAGTATATTTAATGCTTGATCTTATGAACAATCCTTGCAAGAACACATTTAATACACCGGAATTTTCCATTATTCATTGTTTGACCACAGAGCCTTAGAGCTGTATGGGAATGTGGAAAAGATCTAATTCCACAAGAGGACAAGGGCTTAGAATATTTTCTCAAGATTACAAACTTAATCTGTGAGAAAGGCAAAACTGTTTACTAAATGCACACAGAAGACATAGCATCATGACTCAGAGGGCGGTGAAGAAAAAGGTAAATTTAAGGCAAGCACTCCCAATTTTCCTACTGGAACCTATCAAAGCTGCCGCAAGTAAACCGTGAGTCATGAAAACGGTTTATTAAATTGCAAAATCTCACTTGATACCAGGACTTTTCTGAGAGCATCCTAACTGCTCATTCTGTCCCATCTCTCCTGGTGTCTTTCAAAGCTCATTACATCGGACCCTTGTATAAAACCTCTATCTTTGTAAATTTACCTGAACCTGGAACTATGGCAGGTACAGAAGTAGCACACCTTGCTGATGGAGGAATGGGAGGACAGAGTTTAGATACAATTCAATAGAAGACTGGCAACTGCTACTTTTCTTGACTAGATCATTAATGAAATAGGACTTGTTTGCATGTAGAGGTCACAAGTGTAATAGTTTACAAGGTTAAAAAAAATGAAAGTAGTTTTGGATGGGTAAGTAAAACTATAGCCAGCCCAACCCGGTGAGGAAAAGCCTGGTCAAAGAGATGCTGAGAGAACCAAGGCTCTGGGTCTGCTGGGGTTTACCCAGGAGTAAAGAAGAAAGGTTATAAGTAACACCATAGTGATGATTCTGGTCACCTGAAAAATATGGGCTGTTTTCCTATTACAAAAGCCAAAGAGAGAAAATGCTGGGAGTGAGGGTAAAGGATTTCATTTTAGATCTGTGGAATCTAATTCCATTCTTAGCAGCTTTATTTCAACCTGTTCATCGGGTAAAGGATGCCCTGACCTGTCAGATTGACAAAGCCAGGTGACATGAGATTCTTCCAAGTGTACGGCTGAGGTCATGGTATTTCCTGCAAGGCCAAGACGTGATTAGTTAGTGACTATCAAAACTAGAAAGACGTGCTTGCCATCATGTAAGGAAACACATCTTCATAAATATTCGCCGTCTGTTTAATAATTTATCTTAACATGTTACTGATGCGATAGCTGTGGCTCATCCATCAACAGTGTGCAGTGGAACTGTATGTGCTCTCACGTACGAGATGTTTAGAACTGTATCTCGCACAAAGCAAGTGCTCCACATACTGTTACTGTTTATAAATTCATGCAACAAATGAATGAGAACCCATTCTAAGTCAAGTGAGTACATACAGTAAGAATACCATACTCAGAATTCAATGTCTCTTTTAAAAACAAAATTTCTCCATGTCCCTTTCCTTCTTTTTCTTTCTTTCATGTTATAGTTGACTTTGACTTGAACTTCAAGCACGAAAGCGCCTGCTTTCCTGTCTGCCTGAGACACTCTTCTTCAGACACCTGCAGGATAATCACTCCCTCATATCCTGTGGGTTTCTGTCTCCATGTCACCATCATGGAGAGGACTCTATTCCTATAAAATAGAACTGCACCCATTCCTCTGATGCCTTTAGTATTGTCTTAGAGATTTCTCTTCATTGTTGTCACAGTTGTCATCACTTGACACATGTATACACACACAAACACACAGACAGATATACACATACCCTTGTGTATATATTTACTTATTTATTTTGTTTACGGCTACCTCCTCTTTTCCCACCTAGCGTGTTGAGTTTGTTGATTATGGTCAGATTTGTTTGCCTGGCACCCAGCACCTAGCAGTAAGCAGACACTCAATGATTATCCATTGAATGAGTGAATAAAGGAGAAGAAAAGAATAAAAACCATCTCCTGAATGCTGTCATGTGCCAGACGGTGTGCTAAGCGTACTCAGTGTACTGTTGTACGAACACTCAGAGTCACCTCTGATAAAAGCTTTAATAATACCTCTTCAAAATTAAAAAAGAAAAAGGACTGTTGGAGTGATGGGAGAGTAGCCTCTGCCATCAGTCAGTGGCCAGCATCAATTCCCACAGCGGGTAAGTTCTTCGCAAAACCCCAACTCTGTCCCATTCGTGAAGGTTTGATTTCCACACAGTCAGAGCCACCATCCCTGGGGACGCTTTTGTGCTGAAGTCTGTTCAGACTCCCCTAATGAGATTTGGCTTGAATTACGTACTTGTTAGTCCATTGGAACTTTTACATTTCTTCTGGTGCTTTGCCACATAAATAACCCTGTCTGTACTTGACACCAGATTATGTACCAGCCTGACTGCCCTTTTACATTAAACATTACAAAATCAATGCAGGATCATTAAGGGTACACCGCAGAATGAAGAAAAAAAAAAAATCTTAAGCAAAACCCCACTGTGGGCGGGGTTGGTGAGAATAAGAAGTTTTGAGCTACCATGACGTAGGCTGTGTTTTTATTTCTTCCTACGCTGTTTTGACACATTGATAAATCACTCCCGAATGGCAGCTAGTCGGGCTGATGTGAACACCCCAGCTTCTCCCAAGGCCACACAGACATCCATTCACATGGGTCAAAGGCAACCACAGACAGCGGAGTTTAAGCAGCAGTAGGCAAAGAAAAAGAGGGGAAAAGACTCAAACCTGTTTCCAACTGAAATCCAGATAAATTATAGACTTACTACGCTTTTCCATAAGGACAAGCTCCTGAGCTAGATTCTCTTGTCCATGGAGAAATTTCTTTTCTGATGCAGATGTGAGAGGGGCAGCTCCTTTCTGCATAAGGTTTAAATACAGTTTGACTATATTATGAAGATTATTTCTAGGTAAATCAATGTTCTGTCAAAATTCATTCTAATGGAAAGACTGTCATGGTGGGGCCATATTGTATCCCCCAGCAGGTATAACCAGACAGCTCACTGGAATTGTTTGTGCACTGAGTTAGAAGTTAGTAATAGAAAATGTGCATATGTAAGTGAGTATATAGTTATACGTACACACTTACGAGCCAGCACACTTATACACAGAAGGTATATATACACAGAGGTGTGTGTATACAAGTGCACACACACACATATACAGGTAAGGACGTATCGTGAATGGTGAGGCCATATGCTGCTATTTCTGGTTCTATGATACCATTGCATGCTAAAATCCATTTATTTCTTCTCCTTCTGGAACTTTGTTTCTACAATTGCTTCCGACGATTGTGGTTCAAATGAAGAAATAGAAAGAAAGAAGAAAAATTAAAGAAAAAATAAAGATGTTTTTTACAGCAAAGTAAACAATAGAGTGAAGAGACAAGCTATAGAATGGGCAGAAATATTTGCAATAGAAGTTTTTGAAGTACTAAAATATGATAAACTGGCAGAAAAGCAAATTAACTTAATTTTGTTTTGAAATGATTCACAAGTAATCACCAACACCAACGGACAGACTATAACCAACCAAGGCCAAACGTGTAATAGATAAATGTTAAAAAAAAAAATACAGACTTTTTGGTGGATAGGCTTACTGAATACCAGCTGGGCAAAGATTCCAATACTGAAATATCTGAATTAGTGAGATTTTAGCCAAGTGATAGAGGTTTGGCCTTATATTCTATAATTAGTAAAAGTTTGTTGTTTCTTTCATTATTATATAAACAAAGAAAACTGTATGTATTTCCTATGTGTGGCTAAAAATATGATGACTTGATAGGTAAAAAATATGGATCAAACACAGTAAATGAGAAAATCTCATGAATGTTATGTCAATCAGGTTGATAAAAATATCTCAGATTGTATGTGAAGCCTGCACACTGTACTCCATGATTGAATTAATGTACACAGCTATGATTCAACAACAAAAAAAATAAATAAAAAATAAAAAAAAATTGAGTGTTTCCTCTGGAAATTCTGGCCACAACTAGGGTGAATTATAAAATTTCTGGATTCACTTTCTTCAGTTTGAAAATGAGGATAATTGCTAAAGTTCCTTCTGGATTTGACATTCAATAATCCAACAACTTGATTTATATCTGTTTGGTCTAGATGAGAAGCAAAGGCTGAGACCATTATATCACACAGAAAAAAATGATACAGATTAAGCAATATACGGAATAAAGAAAAAAAGACCCCCAAACTATTTAACTTCTAAAAGGAAATATTAGGGAAATGCTTCATGACATTGGCCTGGGTCAAGATTTTTAGATAAGATCTCAGTAGCACAGACAATAAAAGCAAAAGTAGACCAAGGGGTTAGATCTAGATAAAAAGCTTTTGCATAGCAAAGAAGACAGTTGACAGAGTGAAGAAACCACCTACAGAATGGGAGAAAATACTTGTAAACTACATACCTGACAAGAGGTTTAGTAGAATTTGTAAATAATATAACAGCAAAAAATAGATAAAAACACACAGAAATCAACCAAAAAATTTCAAATGACCTGATTAAAAATGAGCACAGACCTTAATAGACCTTTCTCAAAAGATGACAATGTACTCAGCCCTACTATGAAACTAATGTATAGCTTTCATATGAAATCTATAACCCAATTATAGCACAATAGGGGGAAAGGGGGAAGGGAGGGGAGAGGCGGGGGAGGACGGTGGAGGGAGAGTAATTGGTGGGTCCACACTTACGGTGCATCTTAGAAGGGTACGGGTGAAGCTTACTAAATGTAGAATATAAATGTCTGTACACAATAATTAAGAAAATGCCATGAAAGCTATGTCAACCAGTTCAATGAAAATATTTCAAACTGTTTATAAAACCAGCACATTGTACCCCATGATTGCATATATGTACACAACCACGATTTAATTAAAAAAAAAAAAGAAGATGACATGAAAAGGTATACTAAAAAATGTGCATTACTAATTATCAGGGAAATATAAATCAGAACTATAATGAGATATCATCTCACTTCAGTTAGAATGGCTAGTACCAAAAAGACAAAAAAAAGAGTTGGCAAGGTGGAGTAAAGGGAACCCCTAAATGCTCTTGGTGGGATTGTAAATTACTATAGCCATTATGGGAAACAGAATGAGGGTTCCTAAAAAAAATTAAAAATAGAACTTCCATATGATCCAGCAATTTCACTCTTGGGCATAAATCTAGAGGGAATGAAATCAGTATGCTGAAGAGAGATCTGGACCTCTGCCCTCCATGTTCATTGCAACATTATTCACAATTAGCCAAAATATGGAATCAATTTAGGTGTCCAAGAGATGAATGAATACAAAAATGTGGCATGTATACCCATTGGAAAACTATTTAGCCATAGAAAAGAATGAAATCTTTTCATTTGCTAGAACACGGATGAACCCGGAAGACATCATGTTAACTGAAATAACCTATATTAAGAGAGACAAATATTGCATGGCCTAACTAAAAACCAAAAAACGGCAAAATGCATTGATACCATAGAAACAGAAGTTGGAACGGTGGTTATCAGAGACTCAGGAGGGGAACATGGGGAGACTTTGGTTCATGATGCAAACTTACCATCAGAAAGGAGAAATACACTTTGGTGTTCTATCACCTTGTAGGATGACTGTGGTTAACAGTGAAGTATTATTATATGTAAATATTATGTGTATAATACCAAACAACTGGAAGAGAGGCCTTTGAATGTTTTCATCACAGAGATGATAAATGCATGAGGTGACAGGTATGCTAACTCCCCTGCTCTGTCATTATACAACTGTGAAGCATGGCTGGTGAGGAAACAGGGTACACAGCAGAGGGTGGGCAAGTAAAGCTTCATCTATATTTACAGCTGTTCCTCACTGTGACTTCCACCTCCTGTAAGATCCTCCCCCTCTCCACCCCTTCAGTCCATGGAAAAAGTGTCTTCCATGAACTAGGTCCCCGGTACCAAAATAGGTTGAGGACAGCTGCTTTACAACATTCTATCTATGTGCCAAAACAACAAACTGTACCCCATAAAAATATTCAATTTTTTAGAAAGGAATTTTATCAACTAAAATCACCAAGTGAACTTGTTAAGCTAACTGTATGACTTTATCCTTTAGTGCACTTTGTCTCCACCCTCTTTCTTTCTTTCTTCCCTATGGAGCATCTTGGATACATGTCCCTCCCCTTTTGATTCTACCTCAGCAGGTGTCATAGCTCTGATCCCCTGTGTCTTCAGTTGTTTTTTTTTTTTTTTTTTTTTTTTACTGGTAAACACAGAGTGCACAATGATAACCTCCTACAGACTAATTCAGAGTCTTTAAACATACAAGGAATTGAGAAAGTGAAGCTGCTCCTTCTAAAAAAGATCATAGCAACAACTGGCAGGCCAGTGCCCACTACAGAACTCAAGAACCAAAATGATAATGACTGTCAGACTCCCATTCCTCCAGTTCAGCATTCTTCCTCAATGCACCTGGACCAAGACCAATGTTGGTTTCAAGTCCGCTTGTTTCCTATGTTCTTATTGCACGTTCCATCTCCTATAATTGGAGTCCTCCATTCTGGACCTAGCCTGACACAGAATGACCCTTTCTGGGCCTCCAGATGTAACCCCTTTTAAATTGAACTGGAAACTTCAGTGACGTAGGGGCATCAATGTGAGCTAGCCCAAAGGCTGAACTGATTTTCTCAAAATATACTGTACTCATGCCATCTACTCTGACTGATCGTTTTCAATCATTTCTTATGATTTTAGCATGATTCCTGAAGTTGTCAGTAATCACGGGTTCACATACCTCACTATCATCTATTTCTCATTCCATCTCATTCCTATTACTTCCTACTTCCTGTAATTATTCCTACTTCCGAGGTTGTGCACATATGTACTTTCCCAACTTTCTCTTTGCCTCTCCTTCTCTACCTATCCCCCAAAAGTACTTTAATCAAGGGTTCAGTTAGATTGGACTCACCCTCTATAGTTTCATCATTCTGAATGCCCTGATGTGCCTATTTTCTATAAACTTCTTTTATATTTATTCAAATCGTTACTTGAACTACTACTCTCGCTGTTTATTCTTGGTGAGGCTTAATCCATGCAGTAAATGAAGGGTTTATTGCTCTTTGCACCTCCGCAGAGTTGGCTCAGAGGTGGTAACTAATGCTTGAATAAAGAATTCATTGCTAAATAACTTTAAAATTTTTGAGAACCAGATATAGAAACTAAGCTTTTGAAAAAATTAGGAATGTTTTTATATAAAGTATTTGTAATGCATGAAATGAAAAGAGGTTGAAGAAATGAGAAATAAAAAAAGAAATAAAAAAAAAGAAAAACTGAGAAATGACTTACCACGCAGGAGGAAGTTTTCTATTTTTGAGCAGAGAGAGATTTAATAGAGATAAGTGAAAGTTATACAATGTCTGGCAGTCTGGGGAAGTGAAGGTCTGGGAAATCCATTACTAGCTTTTAGGAAGTCATAAAATTATAATAATAAGAGAAAATCAGGAATTAAATGCCTTCAGCACCAAAGTGGGTGACCATAAGTAGAATTCTAGGAAACGGTTCACTAAATTTCACATTTGGCATATGTGAACCTCTTGTACGGTAACTTTCCATAGTTATTTTCCATGGAAAGTCTTCCAATGGTAAATTTCATTTGCCACATGTGAACCTCTTGTGCCTGCAATGGTAACTTTCCCTTTCCTTCTACTTCCAGAACTTGGATACTTGACTCTTACTGGTGGAATCAAAATTAGAACACTGCTACGAAGGATTCTGAAATGCGTACTTCTCAGCCAGCTTTCAGCCTTTGGTGGCCAAGGAGAGAGCAAGAAGGGAAGGAGTCGAAGGTTGGTTATCAGCGTGTGTCTGTGACAGAGATGGAGCGAGGCAGACGCAGACAGAGGACTCCAAGGAAGAAAGAAACCTATTTGTCCGGAAACCAGCCAAAAATGCTTAGGACATTGAAAAAGCAGAACTTAGTGAAATAAATTGGGAGATTAGAAAGAAGAAAATTGAAGTCTGTGTAAGCAGCAGTGAGTACCCTTGCATTCCTACTTAGAGCCCCAACAAAACCTCACTTCCAGAAATAGAAGCCTTTTTAGTGGTTTGGTCTTTCTTAGATATTAAAGGGCAGCCAAAGATCATCAAACCTTAGAGGAAGGCTTCAAATGCCCAATACCTGAAAAAGAACAATTCCAGAATAAAGGAACTCTACTGAGCAGAAGAGGACATAAAAGGAATAACTAAAGTACAGATCACCCAGATACATTGCAAGGCAAGGTTGTAAGACAAAGAAAAGGAAAGGAAATCATAGACAAATAAGGAATCAATACATTTAACATCTGCTTAGTAGAAATTCAGAAAATGTATACAGAAAATAAAGCAAAAATGATGAAAAATTAACTTAAGCATATATCCTAAAATTGAAAGTCATGATAGATTAAGATACATGATCACAATCGCATGTAAATTATTTAAAAGTATTTGTAATGCATGAAATGGAAAGTTAATAAGGAAGTTAATTTCAGATGAAGGAACAAAGTGTTGCAAATGACCACCTGTGAGGGATGAGAGAAATATGAGATTATAATCTTTTATTGCAATTTAGCTTAGAATTATTACTTTATAAACCAAAAGGTTATATTTATAAGGATATCATCTGATATGTCAATAATCAATAATTAGAGAAAATCCTTAAATTCTCCAAAAGGGCTAAAAGGGCTTTATGTTCATAATTAGTAATAAAAATGGCATTATGCTTTTAAAGTATATCACTGGCAAGATAATTATACGCAATGCTTTCATTCTTAGTCCAAATAATGGTCTATTTTTGAGTAAAAGGAAATGATTTTAAGCCTGGACTTCTATACCTAGCAAAACTATCAATCAACTGTGATGGGAACAAAAAAAGATACTTTCTAATTTCAAGTCTCAAACACCTTATCTCACATGCACGTTCTCAGAAAGCACCTGCAGGAATAAAATAAGGACATTAATGAGAATAAAGAAAAATATGTGTTTCAAAAATTAGGAGCCCAATGTAGATTTTAGGTGAAATAAGTATTTATATGAATGCAAAGAAAATGTTCAGGGAAAAAACTATAATAAAACCATTAGAGCTGCCATCTGGAATAAATTAGGAAGTAGCCTGGCTCCGTGCAGGATATCTACAGAAAACAACAGTAAAAACAAAATAAGCAAAGCTAACATTTGATGTTTTATATTGTGAAAAATGAATTAAAAATTATTTTAGAAAACCATTAAAATACATGAAAAGGTTTAGTAACACATAAAAAAGAAGATGCAAAAATGAGGTAACTCTTAAAGTAAAAAGGTGTAATTATATAAGTAGTATAATACAAGAAGAAAACAGGATAGGCTACTTAAAACATTTATCCACAGTAGAAGAAACTAATTAAATATTTATTATGCCATAGAAATTTGGTAGTTTCCCCCCCCCCCCCGAAAACAATGAGTTAAATGTTACTGTATTTGGTGGGGAATGGTATGATGACATAGGAGGGTAAAAATAAGAGACCAATTTATTTTTTACTATGACATTTTGGTGCTAAATGTCATGTTGGCGTTTGTTTCTTTAGTTTTTGGCCGGGGCTGGGTTTGAACCTGCCACCTCCAGCATATGCCCTACTCCTTTGAGCCACAGGTGCCAGCCCATTGATGTTTCTTCAGTACTATTACATTTGCACACATTACTTGGATGAAAGTAAATGTAAAATGAAAAATTAGTGAAATGAAAAGTTAAAAATCACAAAGAAAAATAAACAGGAAATATAATTTGAGAGAAAAAGCATTAGGACAGCATGGTTTGAAGATATACTAAATAAACAGAAGGTAACGTGGTAGGTATGAGGAAAGAGTCGCCTAAGTGATTGCAGATGGTGGACTCCCAACACTTACCCTTTCAGAATCTAAATGGCCACTCTATCCTAACTTCCCTGAGAGTCCCATTTCTCAGTGTAGTAATGGTGAGTAGTCAATTGATAAGGCTAGCGGAATTGAGTTTCCCAGTGTTCTTGGGGTAGAGATTCCAAAACAGAACGGAGACCAGGGGTCCTGCCTCCTGGGGTGTCACTGCCTCTGCTGTCTGGATTCATCTCAGCTCTTTCTTCCTCTCCAGACTCACAAAGTACTTTCTCACCTCAGGGGCTTCTGGGAGTGCTGGTTCAAAATCTGAATGGTTGTTTCTCTTCATTGCTGCTTACATCATGCTTAAACATTCTTTTAAAAAATACTTAGTTTTTTGGGTTGTTTGTTCAAAACAGAGTATCACTCTGACACTGTGGGTAGAGTGCCATGGCATCATCGTAGCTCACAGAAACCTCCAACTCCTGGGCTCAAGCAATTCTCCTGCCTCAGCCTCCCAAGTAGCTGGGACTATAGGTGCCCACTGTGAGATAGAAGGAATATAGTCATTCATTCTATTTTCTATTTTTAGTAAAGATGGGGTTTCACTCTTGCTCAGGCTGGTCTCCAACTCCTGAGCTCAAATGATCCACCTGCCTCAGCCTCCCAGAAAGGTAGGATGACAGGCAGGAGCAACCATGCCCAGCTAAAAATATTTAGTTTTAACCTCATTTGGGGGGAAACTTACTTCCCCGCCATCCCAGATCTGGTTTCTGGATTACATAGAAGGCCATGGCTACCTTTGATTACTAGAACACCATGTACCTTTTCTCAAAAGCCCTTGATATAATTCTTCATAATGCATTTCTATGATTATCTACTTAATATCTTCCAGACCAGCACACTCGAACACACCACTAAGACTTGGTCTGTGTTTTCCACCATTTTATTCTTTGCAACTAATACCAGAGGTGGCATACAGGAGGTTTTCAATAATATTTTATAAATGAATGAACACATGAATAAAATCTTGGTTGTAAGGTCGGAAACGGTAGAATAAAGTAAGGCTGAGCAAATAAATTTTGTAATTACTTCATATTTGAAAGGAGTCATTATTCAAAAGATATATATTTGATTTTAAAAAGAATCATAGAATCATAAGATTCAAAAGAATAAAATGAATCACTCTGATTTTTTTTTCTCTTTTCATAGAATGGATAATATCTAATCTTCATATTCAAGACGCAAAAATAAGCACTTGCAATCTACTTGCACTTTTGAAATAGGACAAGGACTTCTTATTAATGCAGTTAGCTGCCTTTATGGTCTAGCGTGGGCCAAGATCCAAGGAGAAGGTAATAATGAGATTCCAATTAAGGCATGCTGGATAATACAATACAAAGTAAAAGCAACTTATTTTATTAAAACGTCAGTGCAATGCTGCAATTGATGGTTGGTGGAAACGCGTGACATTTCTTCTCATGAAAAACAAGAAAGAAAAATCTGTAAGCAAAGTCTGTTAGCTGTTGATTTTTGAAAATGCACATGGCAATTTGTCAAACACAGTCGTCTGAAAATTTCTCTGAAATAAATTGGGTTGATGACTTTTGCTACCTAGGGTGCCTAAAGAACATGATTGTGAACTTTTGCATTAGTTTTATTTTCTTAGACTGATACACTATGAAATATCACACAGAAAACTGGTGGAGGGAGAAAGGATACACCAGGAAATTTCTAAATCCCTGCTTTTTTTCTGAATAGTTTATCAAACTACAGTCCCGTTTATATGCTCACCCTTTACTTCTTACCTGAAAGCATATTTTGTAATTAAAACAATATAGAACAAAACACCAACTCTGTAGTGCAAAAGTCCTAGTTCAAATGTCAACTGCACACATTTGGTCAACATATTCATTCTATCCAAGTTTTAGTTTTCTTGTCAGTAAAATTGTAATAGATCACCTACCGAATGGATTCTTGGGGGAGGCAAAAATTAAATTATTACAGTTCTAGACACGGTAAAGGAAAACATGGTGGGAAACTTTGAAATTGTAGCTATCCTTTGAGCGTGAAGGGTTAAGAAGAGTTATTTAGCTTCTTAAACTTCCCTAATTGGTATAATTTTATAACATTTTTTCTCAATGACTAAAGATTTTTTCAGAAGGTCAGATGCAATCAACACGGCATTTATTAATTCATCGCAATTTAAATTCAATAGCAAAGGTAAAAATGTGTATTTTTGTTCCCTAAAGAGGACCTTATGTTAAGGAAAGATACACAAAGTACCCAATTTCCTGGTTTTCTGGAATGCTATTCTGAAAGCTGTTTTAAGGCTGTGGTCAATAACAGAAGAAATGGTTTGTCACCAGCTGTGTTCAATTGCTACAGGCCATTAAAATCCTCCTGATAAAATTCTCCGTCAGTGTGTAAGGTAATACGTTTGTCAGAATGACAGATATAGATATAATTTATAGATTTCTAAGGAAACAAACAAGGAATGTGCATAAATACCAATCTCTTCAGCAAGAAGAACATCCAAAAAGCAATAAACAGATACATTTGCAATAGACTTGTGTAGTATTCTGGTATCTTCTTTGCCACAGTAAATTTGACAAAGGATTTTTTGGCTTTTAGAGTTAATGCTTCTCATTGACTTCTAAAATTAACATAACTTGGAGAAGGCAAAGACCCTGATAAACAGCATCTGCTTCATAAAGCTGCCTGGTGGATGAAAACCTGACAAAAAGTATAAGATCAGAGACTCTCTAAATAGATCCATCAGCGAGGCAGGCACATGCACACACTCTTATACTCATTTTAAGGCTGATTAAAACCACAAGTCTGTTTCAGCTCAGCCACTCTCCAAGGGAGAAAAGTTTTCTTATTTGTAATTTGTCAGGGTTATTGTATCATGTGAAAATTGAATGGATACAAACGTAAATACAGAGGTGAGATCATCACATAGGTTAAAAACTTGTAACATGAAAAAAGACCTGAGAAATGGGCGGTGCCTGTGGCTCAGTGGGTAGGACACCGGCCCCATATACTGGAGGTGGTGGGTTCAAATCCGGCCCAGACCAAAAAAAACAAAACAAAACAAAACAAAATCTGCAAAAGGACCTGGGAAATAATTGAGATATATTTGTCTGCCAAAAGCAAAATGCAGATGAGGCCATTTCTAGATTATTTAAGAAAAAACAAATCTTGCATCTCGCCTTTTCTTATCGTAAAATGTCAGATGAAGGTAGGCATTTTTAGACCTCAGTTACCTAAAAAATTGCTTTGAATGTTTTTCACTGTGTACATGCTTCTGTGACTTGTACCTGCCGAAATCCAAAACTGTTCCTTGCACTGTCAGTTGGAAGGAAAGAGGATCAAGCACCCAAAGTAAATCTCTGAATTTTTTTTTTTTTCAGTTTCTGGCCGGGGCTGGGTTTGAACCCACCACCTCCAGCATATGGGGCCAGCGCCCTACTCCTTTGAGCCACAGGCATTGTCCAGTCTTGGAATGTTTTTGGACTAGCTACCACCTTATCATTGTCACACATCATAACTCAATGCCATTATTAACTGACTTCACAAATAATATTATGAAAGCAAGTAAGCAGTCAAGTAAGAAAGATAAAAAAAGGAAAGGAGGAGGGAGGGAATGACGGAGGGATGGAAGGTGGAAAGATTGTGAAACAGAGACGCTGGTGTGTTTGCAAAGTCCTCTGAAGAGCTGATTATTCCTCTATACTAATCCAGTATCCAAAACATGCAAAGAAAGTCAGGGTTGCTTTTCACTTTTTAATAATTGGGAAATATTTCTGGGCATTGCACGTCTTGTTACGGAACTATCTTCTATCTATATTCACCTACAAGTCTCCATAATAGACTAAATATTGGCAAAGATGTTTGCCAATTTCTGAGGATAAAATTTTGAAATTATTTTTTCATGTAGAGCTAGATAAAGCTTAAAAGGCCTTAGGGTTATTAGGGTAAAGAAAATTATATGTGGTGTAAAATGATAAAAAATCAGCAGTGATGGGAAATTTTGGTATTACAGGTCATGAAAAATCCTGAAAAGCTCAACAATTATGACTTTGTCTTGAAAAAGGATTTTATCAAAACTGTTTCGCAAAGAAAGGACAACTAAAATATCCTTCAGTAAAACATAGCGCTTCACAACCTTATGAGGAAATTATTGCTATTATTAATTATTTTTGAGACAGATTCTCACTATGTCACCCTGAGTAGAGTGCGGTGGCATCACAGCTCACAGCAATCTCAAAGTCATGGGCTTAAGTGATTCTCTTGCCTCCGCCTCCCAAATAGCTGAGATTACAGGTGCCCATCACAATGTCCAGCTACTTTTTGTTGCAGTTGTCCTTGTTGTTTAGCAGGCCCAGGCTGGGTTCAAACCCGCCAGCCTGGGTGTACGTGGCTAGCACTGTAACCACTGTGCTATGGGTGCTGAGCCAGGAAATTATTATTTTTAATGTTATATCTAAAAGGAAACAAATAATTGCTTGAATTTTACTTAAAGATTTCTCTTTTGCATAGATATATGATTGCTCATTTAGGAAAAAACAGGTGACTACCTCATTTCTACTACAATCTAAAACTTTGCTCAGATGTGGCATGTTTAGAATTGTAATGTATTTTGTTTAGATTAATACCTAAGCTTAAGAAAACACCGAACAAAACAATTACATTATAGCAGGCTCTCTGAACAAATTTCAGGGACCCTTGAATGTTTTTCCACAATCCTCTTCCTTAACAAATGACTTGGCTTTTTCAGTTGTTTCCCAGAAATGGTGGAATTTCTGCCAGGCAAAGGAGCTGAGACTCTGAGGGTCCTAGGCAGACTTCTTAATGACAATATTCACCATCCCCCCACTACATGCCCATGAATGCCTTCAAGGCTTACCCTGAATGAGGAGCAAATACTTGTGCAAAAGAACTGAACTCATGGGCAGCGCCTGTGGCTCAATGAGTAGGGTGCTGGCCCCATATGCCGAGGGTGGTGGGTTCAAGTCCCGTCCCGGCCAAACTGCAACAGAAAATAGCCAGGTGTTGTGTGGTGGACACCTGTGGTCCCAGCTCCTCAGGAGGCTGAGGCAAAAGAATCACCTAAGCCCAAGAGCTGGAGGTTGCTGTGAGCTGTGATGCCACTGCACTCTACTGAGGGTGACAAAGTGAGACTCTGTCTCTAAAAAAAAAGAACTGAACTCACAGCTTATCAGAGCAGATGACAAACAGGAATATGAGAAGGTGTTCAGCATGGTGTCATAGGGAACTGCAAATTAAAACAACGAGACGCCACCACACAACAATTTAAAGGACAAATATACAGAATGCGGACAACACCGAATGCTGGCAAGGACATGGAGTGATAGGAACTCTTGCTCCTGCTGTGGGACAGCAACAGGGCACAGCCACTAGTGCCACAGTTTGTCACTTTCTCCAAAATTAAAAGGCTTTTGCTAATTGCTGAGCAGCCATTCTTTCTGGTATTCACTCAAATGAGTTAAAAACTTATGTCCACAAAAATGTATACCGTAGCTCTATTTACAGTTGCCAAAACTTGGAAGCAGCCAAGATGTCCTACCTTCAGACAGTAAAATATTCCTCAGACTCATACGACAAACAACTATGGAGAGACACAGAACTTCAACTGTCCGTCACGAGGTAAAAGAAGCTAATCTGTAAGGGACACACACTGCGTGATGACAACTCTATGATGCCGTAGAAAATGCAAAATTATGAAGACAGTGAAAAGATCAGTGGTTTCCAGGGGATCGTGGGAAAGGAAGGATGAATAGCCCAAACCCAGAGGATGTTGAAGGGTAGGAACTATTCTGGATGACACTAGGATGGGAGAAATATGTCATAACGTGTTGGTCAAAAACCATAGACTGTGCAACAGCAAGAGTGAACCCTAACGCAAAGTGTGGACTTTGGTGACGCTGATGCCTCCACGTGGGTTCATCCATTGTAGCACATGTGCCCCCTGTGCAGGATATTGACATGAAGGGAGCTTTGGGAACTCTCTGCATTTTCTGCAATTCTTGTTGTGAACCTAAAACTGCCTTAAAAAATAATTTTTTTAAAGAGAGAGAATCATCACTTAAGGCAAAAATCATTATTGTCTGATTGATGACATTTATATATTTGTAAATTTTTGGTAAGACTAGTCCAAAGAATAGAAAGCGGAAAGTGGAAAGATGTCATCATAGGTTTTTTTTTTTATGTGAAGTGATGTAACGTGAATGTAGAATGCTAGTAAATAACATATACCGCAAATCAAAAAGTAATCACTAAAATAACAAAGTGCTGCCACTAACGTGGTGACCACTGAAATAAAATGTGATTATAAAAAAATTTGACCAATTCAGAAAAAGCTCAAAAGGAAGAGTGAGGGCAGGAGTTCAGGATCAGCCTGAGTGATCCAAGGAGACCTCGTCTTTTGGAGGGGTCAGGGAGAGGATAAGAAAACAGGGGGAACAAATTAAAACCAGTAGAGTTAATTTCTCATTTATCAGCAATCGTGTTATATAATACAGTCTTCAAGTGTATACTTGAAGTCTGTATAATACAGTCTGTATACTTCAATTGCCTTTTGGCAGAAATTATCAAATTTTCACATTGCATAAAAAGCCGAGACCTTATTAAAAACTGACTAAGTATAAAGACGTGAATAGACAGAAAGTAAAATGTTAAGAAAAAAAACATACTAGGAAATCACCAATGGAAGCAGAAATGGCTGTACTAATATCAAAGAAAGCAAATTTCAGAGTAAATAAAGGATAAACATGGTTATTTCAAAATGATGATGGTGCCTATGATCCCGAGGACACAACAATTCTAAATGATTCTGTGCCAAATAACAGAGCTTTGCAAATAATGCAGTAAAAACTGACAAAACCGTAAGGAGAAAATGGAAAAATGCACAGTTAAATTCAGGGGTTTTAATACCTTACTCTCAATTGTTGATAGAATAAGTATGCAAAATATAGGTAAGAATACAGAAATCTTGAACGACATTCAGCCTGGCTGACCTTGTTAACATTTGCAGAATATTGCAGCTGAAAATAACAGAATCCAGAAATTGGTATTCTTTTCCAAAAGTTTGTGGAATAGTCACTGAAAACAAAATAGGGTAGGCCATAAGACAATTATCAGTTAATGCAAAAGGTGCCCAAGTCACATGAAACGTGTTTTCTGGCTACAATGAAATTAAATTAGAAATAAATAACAGGAAAAAAAGTAAAGTTTGAAAATACCAAACATCTGGAAGCTAAAGAGCATACTTTTAAAAAAATTAGTTTTAAATTTAAAAAATGAAAACCAGAAGTATTTTGAAATCAACAAAAATGAAAATAAAACATAGTACAAAAACATAAAAAGTTCAGAGCAAAATCCAAGTTTTTGCTTGGGGACAAATTAGAAGCAAAAGAAAATATAAATTACTTCTTAAATAAGGAAAAGAAAATAATAAATATAGAGCAGAAGTCAATTAAAAACAGACAAATACAAAAGAGAAAAATGAAAGAAATCAAAACCTACTTATTTGACAAGATCAATAAGAATGATCAGCTTCAGGCAGAGTATAGAAAGCTTAGATAATTTAACAATATCCAAAGTGAGAGTGATGACATCACTACAAAGCCAACAGATACATTTTAAAAAGATAATTATTATATATAATGAACCCTCCCATGTTGGTAACTTAGATGACATAGAAGAAATAAACACATTCTTTAAAAATCTTAAACTACAAAAACTTTATAAAGAAGAAATATGTATCCACATCACCACCATGTGTATTAAAGGAGTTGATTTTCTACTTCAAAACCTTTCCAACAACAACGAAAAGGTGGTTTCACTTGTGAATTCTAGCAAACATTAAGGGGAAAAAAATGCGAATTCTCTGGCCCAGAGTGGAGGCTCATGCTTGTAATCCTAGCACTCTGGGAGGCTGAGGTGGGAGGACTGTTTGAGTTCAGGAGTTTGGGACCAGCCTAAGCAAGAGTGAGACTCCGTTTCTACCAAAAATGGAAAAACCAGCTGGCCTTCTGGTGGGTGCCTTTAGCTTCAGCTAGTTGGGAAGGTGAGGAAAGAGGATTGCTTGAGCCCAAGAGTTTGAGGTTGCTGTGAGTTATGATGGTGCCATAGCTCTCTATCCAGGGTTATGAAATAAAACAAACAAACAACAACAACAAAAAACTAATTCACTGCAAACACTTTTAGGATAATAGAATATTTCTCAATTTATTCAATAAAGTCAATGATACCTTAAACAAATGGATAACAGCAAAAGAAACTATAGGCCAATATCACTCATGAATCTAAATGCAATCACTTTAACAAAGTCATAGCATATCAAGTTCAACATTCCATAAACATAACACATCATGACCAAGTGAGGTATATCCTAAGAATATAAATATAAAAAATCAACTAACAAAGTCTCTTTATTGACATATTAAAAGAGAAAACAATGTAAATATCTCAAGACAGGTAAGAAAACATCTGACAAAATCCAATGCTTGTTTCTCATAAAAATTCTCAGGAAGCTAGGCATAGTAGCAAATTTACTAATCTAGCAAAAATACTCCAGAAAAAATCTACAACTAGCAATATGGCTAATGGTGAAAGACTCAATGCAAATTCTGTAATTTCAGGAAGCAGGAGCTCTCACCATTTCTAGTTCTGGTGATGTATGTGTTCAGACAAGAAAAGAAAGTGAGAGATATCCAGTTTGACGAAAAAAATAACTGTTTATTTGCAGAAAGCATTGTCATCTATGTAGAAAAAGTCTACAGAATTACAAAGAAAGCTCCAAGATTTAACAAATTTATCGAGGTTGTGAAACACAAGATGACTATCCAAAGTTGTGTTCATTTATACTACCAATATAAAAAATTGGAAAACAAAGTGAAAAATACTGTGGAAAATATAATTTTTAAATATGAAGCTCCTTAGAATAAATCTGATAATAATACAGTCTTAATTTCAAAATCTCAAAATCACACTGAAATAACAGTGACATAAATTAATAAAAAGACTGTGCTCATAAATTAGAAAATTCAATATACTAAGATATCAATTTTCTCCCAATTAATCTATGAGTTCAATGCAATTGACAATAATAATAATCCCAGCAATTTTTTTTCAGAATTTGACCAGTAAATTCTAAAATTCATATGGTCATGCAAATAGTATAGAATGGCTAACACATATTTTAGGAGCAAGAATAAAGTTGGAATAAATATACTACCTGACTTCGAAATTTATTATGAAGCAACAGTAATCAAGGGAGTGTGGTATTGTTATAAAGTTCTAAATACAAATCGACAGAACAAAATAGACAGTTTAGAAATAGATCAATACTTTTAATATAGGTGCAAATTCAGTTCAGTGGAAAATGCAGTATTTTTAAGAAATGATGCTAAAAAATGTGAATATTCATAATTTAAAAAATTCCTTTGATCTATACAGTGTGCCGTATATGAAAGTTAGTTCTAAATGCACCAGACCCAAGAGGAAAAACCTAAATGTATAAAACTCATGGAAAAAATAATCATAGGAGAAATACCTATGTTACTTTGGGTAGATGAGCCAAAATTTCTAAATACGATACCCAACATATGATCCATAAAAGAAAAAAAATGATAAATTTGACTTTATCAAAATTAGAATACCTCTGATATTCTTACAGGAATAAAAAAAAACAAGGTCCTAACTAGGAGAAAATACCTGCAAATCATAGATAATAAAAAGATTTCTTGTATAGAACACATACAAAACTCTCCCAGCTGGCTCGGTGCCTGTGGCTCAACAGGCTAAGGCGCCAGCCACGTACACCTGATCTGGCGGGTTCAAATCCAGCTTGGCTCACCAAACAACAAGGACGGCGGCTGCAACCAAAAAATGGCCGGGCGTTGTGGCGGGCACCTGTAGTCCCAGCTACTTGGGAGGCAGAGGCAGGAGACTCGCTTGAGCCCAGGAATTGGAGGTTGCTGTGAGCTGTGATGCCACAGCACTCTATCAAGGTGGCAGCTTGAGACTCTGTCTCAAAAACAAAACAAAACTCTCCAAGCTCAATAATAGGAACACAACAAAACTAAAAATGTAACAAAGCCTATTACAGACATTGAGCCAAAAAATATATGATTTGCAAATATAGTACAAGCTTGTTAGAATGCTTGACTCCTTGGTTGTTAAAGAAATGCAAATCTAAACCACGATGTGAGACAACATTTGCATAGGTCTATTGGAAGAGCTAAAATTAAATGGTATGGCTAAAAACTCTGTAACACATGTTTGGTAAACATTCGGAAGAACTGAAACTCTCCCATTCTACTGGAGGTCCACTACTTCAGACCAGGAGCTTAGGCCATACTTTAAGTCAAATAGTAGCAATGGCATTTCATCTGGTGGTTGAAATTCTCCCAATTTCTCGTGCAAGGTGTCTGACTGGGGTGTGCAGAAGAGACAGGAAGGTGGGGAAGCGGTGAGCTAACAGGCAACAGTAGGAACACTGTGCAAGGAGGCACTGATGAAGGCACCAACTTCTGATTCTCTCATCAAACCCCTCTGTTGAGAAAACTTAGCCGTGTTTATTCCCTACTGCCAGAGACCATTACCTTGGTAGGATTCCGAGCAGCATCTTGAAAAGAGAGAGGGAAAAGGCAGTATATTAATGCGAAGGGGTGCTAATAGGGCTTGAGTACAGCTCATGACAAAACAGTATGGGATTGGTGGAGGTGGTCAGGCGGGTGTTGGAAAGCAGTCTTGAACAGTAAAATCTTCTGATGACAGTAGATGAGAGATCTATTGGCCTAGCAGCTTCTTAAAGTCATTTGCTCTTTAGGTAAATGGATTTTGGAAAGATCTGGAAACAGAGTTACTTACAACTTAATCTATGAGTTTCTTGAAACAATAAACGCATATTGATGCAGGTCGTTGGACATATATGATGTTATTGTTGATATTACAGTTGCTGGTGGGTTTTTTTTTTGCTCATAGGCATTGATGATTAAATTAGGGATTGCCTAAGAAACAGTAAGATTAGGTGACCAATTATATACAAATAAAATAAGAGGGCAAATTAGGATGATCTCAGGGTTGAAATTTGAAAAACCTCAGCTGAATTTCATATTAGAATCAAAATTTGAAGGTAAAAAGAGTTTGCATAAGCATGGAGGGCAAATGCTGTTAATATAAACCTTATTAAGTTTAGATAATTATGAACTCTGCAGAATTCTATGTATAGTCACTAACATAATTACAAATGCATTATGGTGATGTCAAATTATTTTGGAAACAGTAGGTATATGTGATGAAATAAAAATAAATGAATTGGGACACATTAAGATTTGAACTAATTGTATTAGTTATATGTTCATTTTACAGTGTTTGTGATTACAAAGTGAAATGTCTCCTTTGCGAATGCCTGGGTGACTTTTCCTACACTAATTCAAGACTTGTGTTGTATTAAGTTAATCATGACTTTTATTCCCCTAGATTTTGCATTCCTCAAGGATATCAAAGAAAAGCTGCACCACACAGATTTAAACAGGCAAGGAAGGCTTTGTTCAAAACTACTGCAATAAGGGACAGAGATTGAACTCTGCAGAGCAAACCTAAGGGGAGAAGGCTTTTTAAACTAAGCACTGGGATAAGCTAGTGGAAAACTACTGTAGGAGGAAGAGGGAGGCCTGTCAGTGTGATCTGGCCACCTGTTTGTTAATGGTCCCCTATTAGAGTTAAGCTCCTACCCTCCCACAAGGACTGGGAGATAGGGACCCTTCCTCCTCCAGACATTACATTTCAAAGAAGTGGCTCCCAGGGTCCTAGAGAAAGGCATTCCTGAGTGGTAAAACTGAAAGATGGGAGAAGATTTGCATCTCAAATGGGAACAGAAAGAAGTTTGAGCTTCCTACAGTAATTGCTAGGCTAAAAGGGAGATCAGGGGCCCATAGTCAGGAAAACCTGTCTTGAGTTTAATCAATCTAAGGGGAAGCTCCCTTGATCAAGGGCTGAAACATTTCTATCTGCCATTCCTTATTTCCCTAGGCAAAGATCTTATCTAGTGCTCAGTAAACATATAGATAGACATAGGTAGGTAGGTAGGTAGGTAGATTACTCGCTATAAATAAAACAGTCCACATATTCTATAAAAGTTGGATATGGAAATTTGTCAACAATGCCTTCATTCTCAAAAAAGGGCTATTTTTATATCTCTAAAGGTAGTCTTCAAAATCAGAGCATCAGTTTTGATCCTACTCGTTTTTTCTTACATTTCTCAAGACTCAGTAAATGCTAAATGTTTAAATCAGCTTGAACAATAAACATCTTCAAGGGTCTTCGGTATCCTGGTGCTATCGCCAAGCCCATGTTTATTCTATAACACAAAATCCTGTCTTACTTAAAGCAAAAAATGGTATTTTTAGATGGTTGCATCCAAGCCAAATAAATTTATTCCTTTTTAGAACAAGGGCGTTGCAACAAGTTCTTTGAACAAAAAAAGAATGTATAATTTCCCTGGTTCTCTTTTCCAAAATGCACCACTTCCCCTAATCAATGAATTCCAACCATTAAAAAAATCTTGCTGTAAGAAGTAACAATTGCATGTCAAAAATTGTTTCCAAATCTGTACAACCCCCCTTACCTATTCTACTTATGAAGTATTTTTTGTGCCTGTGTGAGAAAGATAAGTCAAAACTACTTTAAAGATCAAATTTATAAAAAAAAAAAAACTCCACCCTTAAGATTTACATACAAAATGAATCATGCAAACTAACTCAAGTTTGCAATATTTGTAACACAAAGATTTCTGTCAAAAAAACAGTTGGAAATAACATGCTGTTTGCAATGTAATTGTTACTATTCAGTAAAGCAGAAAAGGCAAATTCAGAGAACTTAAAGGCTGACAACCTAGTCATTTAAAACTACAGGTTGTCTTAGGAATGACAATGGCTTTGAAATTCAGCTCAACCCATGCCGAGAAGTTGCTTGCTCTAGATATTGGAGAACATTTAACACTTTCATTGAATAAGTATTTTTTTTTCTGTCTTTTTTCTTCAGAGCATTTCAACCAGCCAAGAAATTCTTAGCCACATTTCTCTTTTTTCTTTTCTTTTTTTTTTTTTAGAAAACCTATGCAATATTCAAATAGGCACTGGTCCTCTTTGCAGAGAGCTTGTGGAATGTGAATTTTTAATGAGGGCATTTGTTTACAGGTGTATCATCCACAGAGCTTTAAAGCCCACAAACAATGTGTTACCTCTGCTAGGAAAAAAAAAAAAAGAAAAGAAAGAAAACTGACAGATACAGCTATGCATTTGTTGTGTGTAATTGTTGAAAGAGCTTAGGAAATTTTACCCCGAAACACGTCTCCAAAAGAGTATTTTGAATTAAAGGCTGTTGGAGATCAACAGGCCCTTTGAAGGGACTTTCCCTCTATCTGCATAACCAGATGGATAAATCAAAGGATAATTCATTTCCTTTCCCCTCCTTGTTATCTTAGTGTATTGCAGGAAAATATTAAGAGAGAATGGCTTGGGGAAAAAATGCCCCTGCCCCCCACTCTTTGGGAACCGCTCGGGGTCCTGAGAGACAGGAGAATGTCCTTCTTTCTTGGTGCCACAGGAGATGCTCCAAAGAATCTCATGACAGAGGCCAAGAGATAGTTTTAGCTCAAAATGCGATTATGGATTATGGGATTCATCAGAGCCTTCAACATCTCTGTGCTTTTGCTGAGAGGTAGGAATTTAGACTTAAAGAAAATAGTCTGACATTTTCCTTCTGGGCTGGAGAAGTAGTACGTTTCTCTTTCCTTCTCCTCAACCGCTGTCCCCATGCGGCCTCATGGACAAGTGCTGAGCTTTCAGTAATGAAAGGAAATCAAGAAGGCATCCAAACGGCCCAAATCATTTTAAATTTAACACCTATCTTCCAAGGTTAATTTAATCTATGAGTCAGTTTGTTCCCCCCATCCTTTGATCCTCCCTAGCAACCATTTATTGCTCCAAAACAGAATTACGGATATGACAAGAAGGAGAATATAAAAATATCAGAATCCCATTGGGATTTGGAACAATCATTCTGTGTTTCTCCGTGGGCACTGTAAATAAACCTCTTCCTCTTATTCAGCCACCTTAATTGTGAGTTGATCTTTCAGCAAACTTTCAGGGGGAAAGAGGAAGTTTCCCCTCACGTCCATACACTCAGGAAAACCATCAAGGTAAGAAATCTGACAAACTCCTCGTAAACTTGCCTTAGCAAAAGTGCTACATATCTCATTGCTGGATATAACTGTAGTCACCTTCCAAGTACTTTGCTTGGCCATCTGGGGACCATACTCCCAAGAGAAGTACCACCATAGTGATACTGAGCAATCAGGGAGGTAGCAGTTTGAGTTCATGAACTTCATTCTCCAACCTTGTCTAACAGCTCACTCTCTATTTCACCCCTCTGATCATGGCCCCCTTATCTTTCCTGACCTTTGAGCTGTAGCTACTCTGTCCCAAACATGTAAATTATGTGGACTTATAAATGGAGGCTACTACAGATAATAGATAAATCTACCTGCCCCAACTTACATACAATTAAACAGAAACCTATACAGAACCTACCTTGTTCGTAACCTAGGGACTGCCTGTATTTCTCTACCATGTTCCCTTAATTTATGTTAGCCTGAACTTAAAGGTAATTCAGATATCACCTAACCCCACCAACATTTAACTAAGGAAGAAACGGAGGGTCAAGATTTGAATTTCTACTTAACAGCAGTTTTGAGATTAGAAACCATCTCTTTTAAATTTCAGTTCAGTGTTCTGCCTGCTAGAACACATCGCCTCGTGCAATTTAAGTTTGCTCCTGGTTTCTACTCTTTTTTTTGTTTGTCGATACTGTATCCAGTGTCAGTGTGCTGAACTGCCATTGACAATGTCACGTTTATCATCCTTGCTATACCTTTTTCAGAGAGGTTAGAATAGGGCCTATGATGTCAGACACACGTGACTGTAAGACTTGCTCTCCCATTGACATGTGACCTCACTCTTAAATATGTAAAAGGCAGATTTGAATATTAACAGAATAGTTTATAATTATCATCTTAAGTTATAAGCTGACATTGCAGTCTCCCTGCATGGGTCGTTACAGAAATCTTTGGCTTAATTGCTTTGGATTTTAAACTTCAGACCTCATCAAAATTTTTATCAAAAGCCTCACCACAATACACATCAGATCAAAGACAGCTCAAGTGGGACTCCATCCTTGCTTATTCTTTGGATTCAGTACTTTTATGGGAATTTTGGTCCAATACCAAGATGGAATATTTCTGCATTTTCAGTTACAAACATTTATAAGATGGAACTATTGTTACTCTCTCTCAGAAAATGGATCTTTAAATAACATGAAAAACTACTGGCATTGTTTTAGAGATTATAAATACTACTAACTTATAGAATTTATTGGAAAAACTAAAGTTTTTTATTGAAAGTGCTGTTATTTATTCCTTGTTTTTTTTTTTTTTTTTTAGTATACATCTTCTTGGCTTCAGCCAGTAATCCTCCTTTGAAATACCATGGAAACAAGCAAATATGCCTCATTAAACTTTCCTTGCAGGAGAGAAATTGAAAGAATTTTTAAATTGTAGATAAAAATAAAACACATTTCCTCTGGGGTGATTAGATTGTCCTTTTAAATTCTTTAAGGAAAGCTACCAGAGTTGGCAAAAACAAAACAAAACAAAAAAATCACCCAATCCCCAAAGCTATGTGTTTTCATATTTCTGAAACTTGTGATAGTTTTTTTTTAAAGTGGTTTATTATATTTCTTGCATAAACACTGAAAATAAACATGCTCAATTATATCACATATGTAGCACTTAACATTTCAAAAACATTATGAAAGTAAAATTATCATTTCTGATAATGTATACACACAATTATGAGCAACATTATAGAACCTTATTAACGAATCATATTTTCATAATGCCTTTTGTTAAGGAGAATGGCTTTTTAAAAAAGGTCTTTTTAGTTTTGTTCTACAGGCTTCCCCGACAGGAGATTGGTATCGTTCTTTGACAAGAACAGAACCAGAAAGGGTGGTAAGCTGTTTTATAACATGATGGTATTCTTAATGAGGCAGGGCTGTTGGATTCTCTGGTCTCTTAATGGCCAAATAATAAAGAACACCCTTTTGTCTTATTGACATTTTAGTTCCCCCTAAAATATTAAACCTCAATTGACACATTTATTTCTTATTAAGTGTTGATGCTTTTACATGGCTTGGAGCGTCAGAGTGAAAGACAATGTTAGTTTTCAGGAGTCTTCATTTATCCCCTCACTGTCAGGAGGAGACTAATGAATGGATCTCAGAATGCACAGACATCCCTTAGTCAGAATCGCCCTTTCATCCTGCCAACTTGTACTGTGTACTCTTAACTAAGGCAGCGACTGCTGGGAACGTGTCCTGAATTCACCGAGCAATCTTGGAGAAACTGAATGATGCTTTAAAAGCACACTGTGAAGTGAAAGAAGTTATTGATTTTTGTTGTTAGTATTTTGTACATTGAAATCCACTTTTACAACCGTAATCAATACATAACTCTTTCACATCACTGTTTTGGAATTGTGGCCTTCCCTCCCCCTCCCCCTTTTTTGCTGAACTCTGAAAGTATTTCATTTAACAATTTCCTTACCATCTGGACTGAAAGATTTTGATGCCAGTGATATGTTAATTGAAGTACCTGAAGGGGACCCTAAACCCTTACATAAATTGAGTAAATGCAAGTGCTTTGAGGTATTACATGGCAGACCCCAAGTATGACTTGTTTGTAGCAATTATCATCGAAATCTAGACAATGTTGCCATGCTTCAGCAAATAGTGGCTACATCTTATCACTCCGGGGTAACAATGTTGCCATGCTTCAGCAAATAGTGGCTACATCTTGTCACTCCGGGGTATGAGTTTTATTCTTCTTCTTGTAAAGATGCATGAGAGAATTGAGAGTTATTACTAGATTTGTAGAATTTAGGCGTTAGATCCACCCAAACCCTTCAATGAGAAAATGGCCTCATTCTACATAGATTATATTTGTTTTTCAATAGCCTAAATCTTACCCTAAATTAAAAGTGCTTAAAAGGGAACAATAATGTGTGGAATAGCTATTCAAATGTATTCATGATTTTACTTTTTATATCATTTTCTTGTTTGCTTGCCTATTCAAAGTATCTGTTTACTTTGGCTCTGAAATCTCTTTGCTTGGGGAAAAAAATCCCTAAGCTGTAATATAATGCTATAACAACTACCCCTGATTATCTTACATGTATTATTAAATATGATGACCATTTTTTCTTAACTGATGATCAAAGTCATGTATATATTTTTTAAATTTAGCAACAGATTTCTCTTCAAGCCTTGATAACAGAAGGGTGAATATATGTATTGATTCTGCCTAGCCACTTATTTTAAATTTGTGGGACATTTTCAGCCTCAATTTTGCAGTTGAATGTCTAAAGAGGCACAGCAGCATGTTTTAAATTGTTGTGTTGACAAATCTCTAAATTTCACCATGTAAACTTACTTTTCTTTTCACATTTGTAAATGTAACAAGAGAGAGAGAGATATTTGCAATCTCCCAGGATGTCCAGGAAAGGGATTAAAAAAAACCCCACACCTTTGTGTGTGAACAAGGAAATGTGCCATTATGTGGAGCTATTTCCTTTGCAAGAGGCAAATTGGGTGGCAAATAGGTTCCTAATTTTGACATGACGTCATTTGCATAACAAACATGTAAGGTACACACAATCATTCGGATTCTTTTAATGGTGTTTTACTTTTCACATGTGTACACAAAATACAATTGCCATGTGGTGTTTAATTTTACATTATCAATATTTTACTGACCTTACCTAAAAAGTCAGTTTTTTGGATCCATTGTGACTCTTCCATTGGGAGGAAAAATGAGGAAATAAGTGTGGAGAAAGAAGATGCAGATCAAGAAAGGCCCGGTGAAGAAAGTGCCCTTGGTGAGGTTGAAAATTAGCCAGGCTGATGGGAAAATGGGGAGAGAGACTGTGGGAGGAAGGTGGGAGGAAGTAGGGGGAGATGGACAGCTCTGAGGCAGGACAGCGTCCCAGAGCGCCCCCGCCAGGTCGATGGCGGATGAACTGGCCTGGTGAACAGAGAAGACTGGAGAAGGGATCAGGAGGCCTTTCCAATTTGGCCTCTTCCTAGAAGGCCCGTTCACTATTTCCTGCGTGTCCAATATTCATTCTTATGTTAGGAACTGCTATCTGATCACATCTGCCACCCCCTGGAGGTAAAATCCCTCCTTTGAGCGCCAGCATTTTGTGGTTCATATTTCTAGTATAACACGCAGTAGAAAAAAAAAATCCACCCAGAATATTGCTTCTGACTCCCGGAGATTAAATTATTTGCCTTTGAGATCTTTTCACATTGGAATGTGAGACTCACTCTACTCCTGAAAGCTGCTCCTTAAAATTCCACGATGTATATTTATTTCTGCAGCTTCACTTATGTCTGTGCAGTTATATTCCTTTCATTTTATTTTTGGCATATTTTGTCACAAAGATATTTATATTTTGATAGCGTTAAGTACACCAAATTGATTAGGGAAGGCAGATGACAAGACACACAAAAAATATATCGGTCTTTTCCCTGTGAATTTCATGGTGTGGATACCCCATTGATTTCTTCTAATAATGTCATAGTTGTCTGATTTTCCCACTTTATTTTTATATTTTTGATTGAAATTTGATTTTGCCTTTGGAAAAGTAATGTAAAATTATACCTTTTTCTCATATCAAACGGTCAATTTTCTTAACACAGATCATGTCTTAGTAATTTGAAATGCTGTCAGTTTTATACTCAGAACTCCCCAAGTAAGGGAAAGAAAACAAAAAACAAAGGAAATAAAATAGTGACTAATTCTCATATAAATTGGATTCAAGCTTAATTTTTAATTCAACTTGTTAATATGTTGTTTAGGATATTGTATCCTCACTTATAAGTGAAATATGTTTGTAATTTCGCTTTATAACAATATATTTTCTCCAATTTCAATATCAGGTGTATCCAGATCAAGTAGAATGATTTTGAAATAGTTCTCCTTTTTCTATTGTCTATAAGATTTGGCATGATCTGTTTTTTGAAACTCTCCTTTACTTTTATTTATAGACTATTAGTTGTCTATTTTTTGAGACTTTGGGAAAAAAATAAGAAGTTAACTGATGACTTCATACTGAGCCTCAGAGTCTAAGCACTCTATAATGTCTTATTTGACAATGTGAACGTTACTTTCTTGGCATTATTATTACTAATATTGCTTAATATTTCAATGTCCTAATTGTCTGTTTTCTTTTCTAAATGTATTTATATTCCTTCATTCTTTACATGGTTTTTGTTTCTAGTCCTTTTCTTAAACATTGTTACTGTTATTAAGCCTTTTAAATTCTGTGAAGACAAAAAGTGGAAACCTAATTAACACATGTATATGTAAAAAAAAGTAAAAATAAAAGAATTCCCCAAAACACTGCATCTTCCTGTGGGTTCCCTGTTATGGTCTAGTGATGCACTTGTCTACTTTTGCACAAATATACACTACACTGTTCTGCCACCATCACTTTATCATGTGTTTTCATGCTGGGTACAAGTGCTGCCTTAATGTCCTTTTTTTTAATCTTGGCTACTTTTTCACATTTAATAATTCATACACATTTTGATTTACCAAGTTTATGAAAAATGTTGAAATTTTTGAATTAAATTGCACTCCTAGTATAATTCAAAAAAATTAATGTCTTTTAAACAGTCTTCAAATTATGAATATTCTTTCTATGTCTTCAGGTATTTTTTTATACCATCACATTGTGTTCTGTGGGTATGCATGATTCTTGGTATGATTATTCTTATGAATTTCATAATTTACTGTCATGAATGTTTCTTTTTACTGTCATATTTTTAATTAATTTGCCAGAATATAGAACACTATGAGTTATTTTCTATTGATCTTGTATTTCATCCTCTGACTGAATTCCCTTTGCAAACAGCTTGTGCAATAGTGAATTGTCTATGTGTATACAACTACAGAATGCCAGTTTCATCTCTAAAATCATTTAAACATTTTATAGTATTTGTATAATTTTAATAAAATATATAGTAATCATGGTGAAAACAGACATCTTTTCTGTTCCTATGCATAATATGACATTATCTTTTCTATCTCATTGCCACTGTTTCCATAGTTTTCTGGTTGTTCCAATTAGCTGTTGACTTTTTACTCACCCGTGGCTGAGTTGAGGGAAAATGTTTACATCCTATCAACATTCTTCCATAAACAAGTTGGTATTTACCAGATATGGAAGATTAAAAAAGGCTTGTCCCAAGGATTGAGGCTGATTTCCTTTACTGCTATTGTCTGAAGTTCAAGATGATTTATAGATACGTTAAAAGCAGAAAACGTTTCTGGCTACTCTTAGCACCTGACATCTCCCATGGATCTCTCTGCAGGATCTCAAATCCATTTAAGAGAGAAAGGAGTTGACAGTTTAGAGGAGTGTGAGCCACTGGCATATTTTAAAAGCTTCTGTAACAGAAGCTGCGTGGCGTGAGTTGTATTATGCAATGGAGGAAGGCCTCTGCCATCGAAGGAAAGCTTGTTGATGTATTTCTTACTATCTGGGAAGTATCCAGCTATGTAACATGAATATAGTATTACCAGTGGCTGGGAACTCTGCAGAGAGTCCTCACATACTTATGTTGCTAAGTGTGATATGACCATAAATTTGAATTTATTTATAATATTCAAACTTTTCTTGAATTTTAATCATTTTCTTCATAAACATATTGCCTGATATTTCCACAGCAGATTACGTTTTGACAAATAAGAAACTATTTGTATACTTCATATCCAGGGTTAGAATGAAAGAGGGAACATATGTGCACATTCTGATGCATGCACAAATTCAGTTTTGCAAGAATCTCTTTCTTCTTCCATTTGCTCCTGCAATCTCATTGCTAGGTGTCTACCCAGAAGAAAAAAAAATCATTTGCCATAAGGACATCTGTACTTGAATGTTTATAGCAGTTCAATTCACCATCACAAAGATGTGGAAACAACCCAAGTGCCCATCAACCCATGAATAGCTTAATAAATGGCACTATATGTGTATCATGGAATAGTATTTAAAAAATTGCATTTACATGGAGATGAAGAACATTCTCCTTGTAAAGTATCTCAAGAATGGAGAAACAAGCATCCTGTGTATTCAATACTAGTTGGAAACCAGTAGATAGATGAACAATTACAGGCCCACATGAGAAAAAAAACACAATTAGATTCAAGAAGGGGGTGGGGGAGGAAGAACGGGGTCTCAGTAAGTTCCCATCTAAGGAGTACAATATACTGGGTATGTGGCACACCTCCTGGGTGAAGAACTCGAACATAATAGGGCTTTTCCTAACAAATGCAAATAGGAAATAGTGTAAGCTAACTGGATATATTCTTATATTAATCCCCTCCCACCCAAAAAGTGTAATGTGTATATAAAAAAATCTGAAAGGAATCCCTTCAGTTCCTGCGAGGGTAGGAAAGAAGCCCAGGGAAGGATAATGTCAGAAGTTGGCAAAACTAACAAGAGCAAAGGAAGGATTTGTGTAAGGAAAAGAAAAATAAAAGATTTTCAAAATTGTATTTAATGAGCCAAGTTTCTCAGAATAAAATACTTAATCTTTGCAACCCATAGAACAGTAAAACCATAGGTTCAAGAAAAATAGCCTAGTCCCTGTGCTTTGGTTCATAGTCTCTAAGAATGTGGGTAGCCTCTTTGCTCAAGAGGCCAGCACTCTGTCAAGAGAAAATGCTTTGGATCAAATTGCTTAAAAACATATTTTTCAAGACCAACCGGTAAGCTAATAATATTTCAGATGGAATTCAACTTTGGAATTCTACCAGAGAAATGAACTGCTTGATTGAAACTAAAAAATAAGAGGGAAGGGCTGGGTTTCCTAACTCCCAGAACAGTCTGACAGTATGTCTTCCACTGCAATGATACGTGTAACTGTTAAGCAAATAATTTGAAGGAGGATTTTTTTTTCGCCCTTAGATTAATAGAAAATAAACAGGACATAGGACTTAGTGGATAGGACACAGAATTTTGATCTCATTCTCATGCAAGTTGGCATGACAACTTGTATATTTCATAATTCCCTTCGCTTCTGTGTCACTTAGAGTTTTCTGAACTACAAAATGAATTGACAAATGATTAAAACAATGAATTTTGTAGTGCAAACCTATTATCAAACAAACTGAGTGACCAATATGTATAAATGCTAAACACCTATGTGGTCTGAGGAACACCTGGATGAAAGGCCTACCTTCAGGACTCCTTGGCCTCCTTCTAACTTTGAAGCATTTCTAAATAAACAAACAGTTTCTTTTGGCTCTCACATTCTTTGATTTTGAATTATGTGCATGATTGAGAGCTGCCCCTTACCTCCAGAGTTCTCTTAAATGTAATAGTTGTGCTTCCCAAGAGGTGATGCCAGACTCTTGCTGATTCTGGTCCAATGGACTGGACAATCTTGGCATTACTTTTTGCACTTAATTCAGCCCATACAAGTTTCACGATGCTGGAAAGTGGTTGGACATTTTTCATTTGGGAACTCATAGAGAAGAGGCTATGAGTTTTGTGTTGTCTGGCCCTGCTCAGTCATTGTTGGTGGCCAGTGACTTAAAGTCATACATTAAAGAGATTATTAAAGAAGGCCATTGGCATGGACACAGCAGAATTTACTCACAGTGGAAAAAAGTTCACAGCAATTTGTTTCTTGTTTGTAAAGAGTTCCCCATCTCATCAAGAAAGAAAATGACATAAAAATTATTCCACAATGCGATTGACTGAGGGACAGGTGGCTTGGGAGTATACAGGTGAGGCATCTTAATGACAAGGAGAGAGCAGGATGGAGTTGGCCAACAGTCATGGAAAATTCCAGAGTATGGAGCCGCACCGCTCTGTAGGCTATGTCTGCGGAGGCTTGCCTTAGTTGGATTTCCACAAAATGCTACATGACAATTATTAATGGAGACTGCGGGAGAATTGTCAACCAGAGAAAAATGAATTTCTAAGTCTTATTCCATTCATCAGACATGAACACGACTGCCAGCCATAATGAGGCTGTGTTGCATGTGACCCGCTTCATGGCCCTTGGTGTACGGGGCCCTTTCAGGAGAGAGGAAACAGCTGGTAGAAACATTTGAGATCATTTATTTTAACTCCCTATTTTATAGAGGAAGAAATCAACTCAGGAAAATGAAATAATTTAGCTAAGGTCACATGAGCTATCTGACAGCTGGATGTGTAAGGGCAATCTGCAGCCCCAGAACATGTTTCATGGTTGTGGCAGCACGATGCTGCAAGCCATTCTTACAGATTATATCTGAGGGTGAGTCTTGATGATGTATGTGCCTCTGTCATTGATATATCTGGGAATTATCAAATTAATGGCTCAAGTCTGACAAAAGTAAAGTACTGGTCTTGGTAGGGTAATATTAAATAAGCAAAGAACTTGAGTGAGCATGGTAAAAAATAGAGGCTCCCCGAACAGTGACTTAGGACATTGGTGGTGCCCATGAGTGACATGACCAATTTATCCACACACTAGGCCATAGGTAGCTGCCCATCTATCACTAACTGATAGGTTCTGCGCTCTGATTTCATCTGCTTCTCAAAATGGTACTGCCATCCAAGTAAGCTTTTCATAAGAGACCTCTACAAAAACCATTCAGCATTACTCACATATGAGCAAATATCCTATTCTTCTTGAAGAGACAAGTCATTTAAAAATCTTAAATAGATTCTGCTGTGAAAACCGGAATAGCTGCTTCGGGATATAACCAAGTCTTTGATATTATTACTTGTGTAGAGAATGCATTTTTCATCTAATATCATGGAGCAGAGTTGGTTTTCATCATCCCTGGAATAATAGTGAGCACATGAGTTATAGTTGATATAATAACCACCCATCCATTAATTTATGAGTGTATGGCAGGCTATAATATGCTTAATCAAAATTTAACCACCTGCTCTTTAAAAACCTGGTCAAAGAAAATGAGAATAAGGAAGAGTGAGAAAAAAGACAAAAAAAAGTCTACCAAGGACAGGCATGGTTTCTGGATGATTGTAACAGTTATTAAACATAGAAAAAATTGATACTATTTCTTTTGTCTCGATTTCATCTTCTCTTCACTTTTCCAAGTGATTTCTATATCCTATAAAACTTATTCGTGTACTTGAACAACCTGGGCTTGAGGAATAAATAAAAAATATGAGTAAAGGTTCCAGAAAAGATCTGGATAGAACCTACAAATATGAATAGAAGAGGTTTGACAGGAGGAGGGAGAATGAAGGGTGGGAGTAGAAAAGAAAGAGGGAGAAGGGGAGAAAAAGGGCAAAAGAGAGAGTGTGGTTGGGAGGAGGAGATGTGGAGAGGGAACATCCAATGGGTTGTATTTCTCTTCTGCCGCCCTATCCCCAGAGTATGCCTGGGAAGTGGAGAGAATCTTCATTACCAGAAACTGAGATGCAGGGAGAAAGCTGAAAATGTCCTCCTCCAGGGATGCTGACATTTTAAGTTATTTACTTTGGGACCTCTTTTAAGTCTAATAACAACTATTTGAATTTATAATCAAAACATAGATTAAAGTCATGTGAGGTATACTAGTGAAAAAACAATGAATTTATGGTCATTTTATATCTTTAAGAAAGAATAATCATTTTAAAGACTCCAAAATAGAAAGAACTGCCGTCAGCTGTTGAGAAATGTCAAATAATACACTCAGCATATATTTGTGTTTCATATTTATGCGATATCTTTCATGAATATGATAAAATCTTTTTGCTATACAAAACCTGAGCGTTTTAAGCACTAAATGTCAATTCAATCTTCCATTAAAAGAGAGGTCTCCTTATTTTGGTTAGTTTAAAGCCCATTGTATCTGCAAATAAGATCGCAACGCCTGCTTTTTTCTGTTTTCCATTTAAGGGTAAGTGATCCCATCTCAGGGTGGGAAAAGGACTTGAAGAGAAACTTCTCTAAAGACGACAGGTGCACGGCCTACAGACACATGAAGAAATGCTCATCACCCTTAATGATCAGAGAAATGCAAATCAAAACTACTTTGAGATATCATCTAACCCCAGGAAGTGGGTTTTTAATGAAGGGTCTCGACATGGTGTTTTGAGTCTTCCTACTTCCGTGGTAAGGAAGGTAGCCAGGCACTTAGCACCAAGAGATGCTTGAGTCCAGTGACTGAGGTGTGAAGCTCATGGTGAGTCACCAGGGTCAGGGTCACTGGGACAATGGCTATTCAGTGGGAGAGTTCAAGGTGGGGACTGGAGGTGGATGTGGTTGAGACTCAGAAGGTCTGCAGCCCCCCGAAGGTGAGAGGGAGCCATGTATGTAAACCCCCCAACCCTTGGTCTAGTAAAGGGAACTCACACAACTCCCCAAAGATCCTGCCTGGACCAGCACTTTGCAGTGGCCCTAGAAGATGGTGTCCAGACCAGGTGAGAGGTGATTTCCTTTACCTGGTAGCTACAGCTAGGGGAGTTCCTGGAATGGGACCAGGGCCTCTCCTAATACTTGAGGGTGTGTAAGCATTTCCTGAATCTAAGGCATCTTGAACAGGGAGGAGAGGAAGAAAATCAGCTGTGGCAGGAAGACAGGCAGCTTATAATCCCATCTATTCTAAGGAAGCTTTTCTGCAGCTGCCTTAGAATAGATGGGATTATAAACTGTCTGTTGCAGATGAAGTAGATGAGACTTTTCTTTCTGTGAGAGGGCTTGTGCAACCCCCAGCCCCCTAGTACCCCACTGCCCCCCCAACATTAGAGAGATGGAAGTGGGGGGAAATTCACAGTTGAGCTAATTACTGGAAATAAAGGAGCCACTTTTTCCCTAGCATGTGGGAACAGCAGTGCAGAGTGTTAATCCTGACACAACACCATTGAATCATGAAAAACAGATTGAATTTCATTACCCCAGCATAAAATCATTTAAGTCATGTGCCACATGCCACATATTTACCTAATGATAATGATAGAAAAGTTGATGTTTCAGCCATTTAAAAATCGAATACTGTTATACATAATTTCATACTTTATCTAGACGTATTACTTTGATGTTTATATATTCAACCTTACTACCATTTATTGTGAAAAATGGCAAATGTGTGTGAGTATATATACTGATGTGTGCATCAATAAACATAACGTGTGTAATATACATACTATACACGGTTATGGGGTGGGCTGTGACCCCACATTTGTATGTAGAAGTCTGAACTCCCAGTACCTCAGAAGGTGATGATATTTAGAGGTAGAGTCTTCAAAAAGGTAATTAGGGCAAACTGTGGTCATTAAAGTGGGCCCTGAAGCAATATGATTCCTGTTCTTTTAAGAAGAGGGGATTGGAATTATAGGCTATAACCCAATTATAGAACAAGAATATGGGGAAAGGGGCAAGGGAAGGCAGGGGAGTGGGGAGGATGGGTGGAGGGAGGGTAGTTGGTGGGACCACACCTACAGTGCATCTTAGAAGGGTACAGGTGGCTCGGCGCCTGTGGCTCAACGGGCAAAGGCGCCAGCCACGTACACCTGAGCTGACAGGTTCGAATCCAGCCCCAGGACCCGCCAAATAACAATGACGGCTGCAACCAAAAAATGGCCGGGCGTTGTGGCGGGTGCCTGTAGTCCCAGCTACTTGGGAGGCGGAGGCAGGAGACTCGTTTGAGCCCAGGAATTGGAGGTTGCTGTGAGCTGTGATGTCACAGCACTCTATCCAGGGTGACAGCTTGAGGCTTTGTCTCAAAAAAAAAAGAAGGGTACAGGTGAAACATACTGAATGCAGAATATAAAGGTCTTAACACAATAACTAAGAAAATGCCATGAATGCTATGTTAACCAGTTTGATGAAAATATTTCAGATTGTATATGAAACCAGCACATTGTACCCCATGATTG